>JASDQU010029791.1:7540-18678 GCA_032191745.1 Picea mariana | reverse complement strand
CGTATATCATCCCTTCAAAGATTGATCTCACTTCTATTTCACACATAATCATGAAAGGAAAAAAAAGGAGATGATATTCGCTGGGTAACATTGTAGAGTTGTAAAGGGCACACATTATGTTTCTTTCACTGTGAGGAGCAAAAGGTTTGCATAACATAGTCAAATCAATGTTATTATTCAACCCCTAGTGAGTCTTATCTCTGTTAAATTAATCTAATTCTAGAAAAGTAAAGAGAAAGGGGAGGATCAATACACACTCACATTCACACAAAGCTCAACCATTACATAGTTTAAAAATATGTGCATTATTATAAATAAAATTGAGTTTAACTACTCTGCATATTCAAATCATAAACAAAACAAAGTATCCTTGCAATACAAATCATGAAATACACCAAATCTATAAACTTCCCTCAATATCAACAAAATTTCTTATAACTTAAATCATGTAACATCARCTCGAGCTATAATGACTACAAAATGTTTATAGTCTTTAATATACATTATAGATATATTAAACATAACATCGATCACACAATATTAGTTCAAACTATAACAATAACAAATGCTTGCAATTTAAAAACAGGTAGTCGAAACCATTACCTCTACCGCTATCAGACATAAGGCAATAAGAGACATACTGGTGGGCCCTCTTAGTTGGTGTCTCATTTCTAAGAAAATCTACAGAACTGAAAAATTAATAACATCAATTTGGATCTTCAACATCATATCATTGCATTAAACAAAAGATAAAATTGCAAATATCAAGTCCCTTGTGTTATCACTAATCTCCACTCTCTTATTACATTGATACACTGATTTTTTTATACACATAATGAACTCCCAGAGTGGGAAAGGATATTTGAATGAATCCATTGCTCCAAAAACTGTTAAACCAATGTTAATACCAAGGGGATCAAATTAAATCTATTATGATAGAATATAGATAAATCATAAATTTATACAGTAAAATCGTTGCCACGATATACTCATGACATGGATATGCATGAAGATAACAATATCGAACCAAATTGAGATCAGGTAATGCTAGACATACTAACAATGGAAACATTTTCCTTGGTTTGTATAACTTCATCTTTCACACTCCTTGGTCTCTAGATGTGAATGCCATAGATATCATAGCATTTCATCCCAACTACGAGCAAAAACCATGTCATGGTTTAGCTATAGGATGGTTTTTTATGTTTCAACCAGTGATGTGGAAATCAATAGATGTTGTGGGATTCTTTGTGTGTTGTAGGATCTGAAATCATGAAAAAAATCATTAGTAATAAACCAATTAATAATCTCCCTAAGTTATCTAATCAATGGAAATACTCACATTTTGAAGATAATATTACCTTATTGGCTCTAGATAACTATTCCATCAAAACTATGATACTATTGTGATGACAGGGATGATAATGAGTCAAAAAGGAGGAATAAATGGGTTGAGGAGGGGTTTTATGAGCAATCGAATCATCAATTTTGGAGGCCCAACAATAGATTCACCCTCCCACGCACTTAAAACGATCCTCTCTAGTTCACATAGGTGGAGTTTCCACCATCTGCTTCAGTGCATATTGGATCACTTGCCACCATTATCATTAGTTCCACTTTTATTCATTGTCAAAGTTAGCATCAACTTTGTCGTTCCACCTAGACGTTTCCCAAACTAATCCCATATCCCTTAAAATTTCATCGTGTTATGGATCATCTTATCATCTTGAGAAGACAATTTCCTTCTTCAGATTCAATCAAGTGATTCCTTAGATATCTGACATGGGTTTATTAATGATTCATTTCTAACATTCGTTTACTACTCAAATGCTTAAGTCTCATATGCTTACATGGACTGATGTTGCATGTTTACTTCCTCATCATCTTTTACTACCGATTTTATGCACTAATTATGAATGCATGTTGTAGATTCATAGATGGCACCATGTAAAAAGATGACGAGAAAGGAGCCTATGATAGAGGCCTCTGGAAGCATAAGTTGATATAAATATGATTCCGACTATCCAAGAATCATCTATAATGATACGAAAGGGATCTTATAGAAAGGGGAATATCCACTCAAATGGGGTGAGGTTTTCCAGATGTTCAAAAAGAAAATTTTCCCCATGGATTATGAAGATGAGGATGAAATCAGAATATTCAGAAACATTTGGAGGTCAGGACTGCATAGGGTGGAAACTTGTGCTGCAATGTTCCCTTGTGATGATGCAATCTCATGGATCCTTAAGCATGTGGACCTGGGAAACCAAAACATACTCAATGCTAAAGGGGAGCCCATAGTGTCATTCCAAGTAGTTGATCTAGCTAAATATCATCATCTAGAAAATGGAACTTGATCATTGGATGAGGAACTCCTCAAAAAATTTGTACACACAACAAAAGACCTATTCAAGATCTAGTACAAGCAAGATAGAAATTTTAAGCTTAAACCATGTGGCAAGGATCTGACTACTGTGCTTAGAACGCCATATCAATACATTGTGGCGATAATTTGCAGGATATATGGGGAACAATATTCCTCCAAAGTCATGATGTCCCTAATTCCCTTGATTCACTACTGTGCACATGAGGGTCGATGTTCAAGTGGGTTTATACCCTATTAAAAATATTAGAAGAATCCATCACAGCTATCAAAGACACTGAACCTAGAAAATTCCCAAGTTTCCATATGGAATATTACCTACTGGATATTATGTGCATACCCCATCAATATCCTAATATGGGTTGCGTCTGGAAACCAACGGACCCGTCTGCACACATCTAATGGAAGGTTCTTTGCGAGAAAAAATATAGGTTGTAATACCACAAGATATATGAGCACTTCTTAGCACCTTTGTATGAGCTCATATTCTGTGCACCAACTCCATGTATGATAGATAAGGAATTGGAAATAGTCCAAAATATTGGGGAATGGTACATATTGTAGGAAAATTCCCCTGTAGACAGGTGAATTACCTCTTGGATCTTAGATCCCTATGACCAAGATAGAAAAGTGATAACTTTGAACACTGACTTTCCTTTAAACATAGCTAAGTTAGTCAATAGAGAAGAGGAAGAAAGTACGGGTACCTTTTTATGAAGTTTTTCCTTGCTCAGTCCAAGTTGGGCTTGATTTCCAATTCCTTTAACGAGTCCTGCAATCCAATGAAAAATGAAGAAAAAGAATAATTTCTATTCTACCATGATTAGTTTAAAGCTACATTTATCGAAAAGACAAGCTCATGCAAATGTACACAATCTTGAAGGAAACAGGCCAAGAACATGTATTAATGAGAACAAAATAAGGTTCTTACAAAGTGTAGATGTAGATGTAGTAGCCTCACCAAGCTCTCCTTGTCCAACCCCTTGCTCGAATGATCCACCATCAAAAGGACAATACTTTTCACTGATTATTCTCCCCCTTTCACCATGATAATGCCTCCTTATATAGGTTTTGAGAGGCTTTACCAACTTAGATATTCTTGGGATAAGTTGAGGATATTACTCCATCATTTGTGGAACTCCCCTTAGATCCAGCCTTAAACTTGGATTCAAGCCAAAATGACTTAGATATTTCTCAGTTGTATTTAGATATAAAGAGGATTTGTCCCCAAGATTTTCTCAAGAGATCGATGCTCCCGCAAAATGGGCCATAGAGTGTTACAGTGCTTCCTGATAAGAGGAAAAGGAGAGCTAGCGCTCCTTGCAAGTGGGTAGGGGAGTGATGATCTCCAAAAATACTTTAATGATGTTATTTTCTCAAGGTAAAAGTTTGAACTTTTTTCCAAAAGATATACTTTCATCTTTTAAAGAATCTTAGAGGAAATCTCAAGTGTTTTTATGATGTCATCCGCGATGCGAAAAAAGAGAGACAATAGTATGATTTTGTGACACTTGCAACAAAAGTGTGACACTTGCGATAATGATAATGAGACATCATCGAAGTGAGTAATTTTGACGTGTAACAGATTTCCCCCCAAAGTGCGAGTTCAGAAGACAGAAATTGATGACTGAAGTACTTTGTAGATTGTTGAAGAAAGGGGTATGGAGTCAGAGAACCTGGTAGAAGTTGAAAACAACCATCAGACAAATGTTATGACATGTTTCAAACCTAAGGCATGCATACCTATGCTTGAGTGTTAAAGGAATTTCAAGGTATGGCCACCATAAAATACACTCTAGATTCACAATCATATTGATTGAAAGGTATGGCCACCAAAGATATAGTGTGGATCTATACTTCCATGAAATGAACTAATAGTAGCCACGAGAATTACATAGTGGATCTATGATATGACAAAACATAGCCACAAACCAATACAAAGTGGATCTATGTGACAATATATATATTAGTGTGCTCAAATGATCTCGTTTCTCAGCCTGGGTAAAGTAGATATCAAAGTGAACAATCAACCCAGGGTATTCTTAGCGATCCCGATGTGGTACAAATATAACCATGTGAATGTATGTTTTGATGTATAACATGGTAGAAACCACTTGATTATCAGTCATTGATGAAATCGTTTAGCAAGTGCGAGGGAAATCATCATTGATGTCAACAACTCCCAAGGTACCATAGTATAATCCAACGAATGTGAATAGATGAGTTGAAGTCGAACATTCATGGAATCATCCGATCAGAGKTCAATGATGCAAACCTACTATTGGAGGTGAGGAGGCCTACCATTGAGGCATGCAGGTCCCAAGGTACTAACTTTTTTCTAAGTCTAATTCCTGGATGATGCGTTGAAGTCGAYAGGAAAAGACTCGTCGAAGGAGAGCCTTGATGTATCCCCCATCAATGACACAAAAMTGACATAGAGATGTAAGTTGGTGAATAAAATGAGTATGGACTGACACGRGTATTGAAACTATAAATTTGTGATGGTTGACCCTCGAAGAGGATGCTTCCCTTGAACACTGAGGCACAAACGACAGAAACACAACACAGACCAAAACATGATGTAGTGGATACTGTGACTTTCATCGGGTGACCCAAAGGAGTAAATAAAATTAGATGATTGGTTTAGTGCAGAGGTTTAGTGGGTTAAAATGTATGTAAATACAATGTGTCATGTTCAAGGGAGACTGCAAGAGTGACCTGTGATGTTTCCAAAAAATGACTTGGCTTGCTTCCATCAATTTCCCCCCCATCAAGATAGACAAGTACCCATTTTTATTTTTATGAGATCGACGAGGATAACACATGCTCGATATAACTCACCTTCGGTAAGTGCCTCTTCTTTTGTTTAACAAACCAGAAGAAGTAAGGGTTCGGTCCCATATGGGCCCTTCAATGTGTAATTTTTAACAGGTCCAGAGAAGGAAAACTCAGTGGTCTTTCATGTTTAGAGAGTCTAAAAATAATTTAAAGATGACTCCAGGGTTGTCCTTTTTTGTAATATTAGTCTTTGAAGTCAGAAAAAGAGATAAAATACCACTTAAGAGACCCCCTTTCAAAACATTTTTAAACAAGTGTGAAAGGAAGCAAGATCACTCGATAATCTTTTCATGTTTAGAGAGTCTGAAAAGAGCTTTAAGAAGACTCCGGGGGGTTCCTTTTTCATATATCCTTATCAGTCCGAAAAGGAGATAAAAGTCTACTCAGTTACATTATCATGTTTTTTCAAGCGTGAGAAGGAACTAAGACCATGCTTGTCAGTGTGACAAGGTCAATCAAAATAAAATCGCTTCGAGACCTACAAGTGATGACAAATTTGCATTCCAAGGTATCAGTGACATCTCCAAAATGATTTTAAAACCCAAAATAGACTATAGGTTAGAAAAAAATGGAGTCTATATCAATGAAATAGGGTTAAAAAATTTTTTTACCATTTCATTTGTGCAAAAATCTTATACTAGTCATAAATTTGACTTTGGAGAGCGATTTTGAAGCTGATGGCATCGGAGCTACGATCATTCATTTCTAATTTTATCTAGATTAGGTTGGTCTTTAACTCTTTCCAATCATTTTGTATGGTTTAAAATTTCATTTTAGGTTGTTTTTTTGTTTCATTTTTGGTGCCCTAAGAATCCCTAGGCACCAAAACATATCGACACTCCCTCAAAGGGATGAGGGGAGCACCGAACGTGTTTCCATTACCCTGGTATGCACTCCAATGTAGCGCTAGCACTTTGTGTATGCATTTAAGGGAGCACCGACGTAGAATAAAAAATTAAATTGATATTTAAGCTAAAATTACCCAAAAATTTGCTACGATGAGGTGATTAATGGCTCTTAATTGAATGTTCTTGCAGTTTGCATTGATAAAAGCCATGATTGAGTGGAAGGAGCGTGAGCACAATCTTGATGACATAGTCGTGTTGTAAAATCACCAAATGAGAGTTGTTTGAGGAATTGTGACCTCCTCAAGTACTTTAAGCTGCAAAAGATGAAAAAGGAAGTCCTTTTACTTGAGTATATGATTGGGTTGTGGAATGACGYCGAACTGGCATTTCAGATTGGGCCACAAATGCTCAAAATCAAGMTATAGGACGTATACTTTTTGACCGACCTCTTGAAAAGAGGGTCTCCCATCATTTTATTTGGACAACAGGAAGTTCCGGTGCCTAGAGAAGTGTATGTGGAAAATCATTGTATTTAGGGGTCACGATCGGTTGGAAGTCAAATCGTGATCAAAGAGGTTAGATATTTKCCTCTTCGATCCATTTTGTTTTCCATCACCAATTTGGCAGGCAACACCAGTGCACATTTGGCTTCTAGATCCCAAATGTCTTATTCTCTACAATGTGTGGAGCCAAGGTTGTTCAACTGGAGCAYAACTTTCCTTCAAAATGTGAAGGATCAATTAAAAAATGTAGGATGGGTAAAAAGAAACAATTTGGGACGGGTGAATTCCCTCTTGGATCTTAGACCCCTATAACCAAGATAGAAAAGTGATAACTTTGAACACTGAATTTCCTTTAAACATAGCTAAGCTAGTCAATATAGAAGAGGAAGAAAGTATGAGTATCTTTTTACGAAGTTTGTCCTCACTTAGTCCAAGTTGGGCTTGATTTCCAAGTCCTTTAACGAGTCCTGCAATCCAATGAACAATGAAGACAAAGCATACTTTCTATTCTACCATGATTAGTTTAAAGCTATATTTATCCAAATGACAAGCTCATGCAAATGTACACAATGTTGAACGAAACTTGCCAAGCACATGTATTAGTGAGAACAAAATAAGTTTCTTACAAAGTGTAGATGCATATGTAATAACCTCACCAATATCTCCTTGTCCAAACCCTTGTTCGAACGATCCACCATCCAAATGAAAATGCATTTCACTAATTATTCTCCCCCTTTCACCATGAGAATGCCTCCTTATATAGGTTGTTGGAACAAATATTGAAAATTTCTAAACTTAGTGTCTTTCACCAAAATTTAGGTTAGTTGCGCTAGTTAGTTTTAGAACTTTATTGCTTGGCATAAGCTTGTATAACCGTTAACTCCTTGCGCCACCCGAAGCAAACCGTTCCGTTGTAGTAAAACCTCTAAACCTATAGCCATTTTCACCAAGTTTCTCTACCGTCAAAATCTCAAAGCCTTGCGTCACAATTGGCCAAAATCTCAAAGCTTTGAAGTTTCTGAAGGTCTCCTATTGGTCTTAGTTCACAATTCTTTGATTGTCAAAATAAGACTAAAAGTGTCAAATTACAAAAAACCAAACTATAAGTTTTGTTTTTTATATTATTTTAAAATTATTTTATATAATTTTAAATTAATATTTTATTTTACTTTAAAGTTTGATTTATCCAAACCCTTTCCACCTATTCTCGTTTATAAAGATCGTTGGGTCCACCATCCTTCACATCCCAATATCCCAACTATCCACCGAAAGCCATACGCATGCCAAGTCACAAGGCAACTCATACGAAGCTCCAAGGAGAGAATCCATGGGAGCACTAGGGCCAAACACTCGCGATATCACACCAATCGGCTGAGACCAAGATCTCAAGCACCACGCATTAAGACACATGGAGGAAGAGCTCACAAGGAGGCCCAAAAAGAGTACAATACACACCAAGAAAATATCTAGAAGGGTTATACATAAGCGCCACGTTCCTTTTCGGGATTTTGACCATTGGAAGAATGCTAATAAGCCACTCCTCCTTTCCCCCAAAGCTCGAAGGCCCAAAATCAAGGTTCCATCCTTACGCATAAAACATCGATGGGTTAAACATTCCAGCTGTCAAACGGAAACGCCCTCTGTCAAAAACAAAAGGGGCAGAAGCCGAGCTTTTGAGTATTCACGCGCATTGGAAAAGAAATATGGTGCGAACATCACTGTTGTTGTTATTGATGAAAATAGCAAGGATGCAATAGCATATCATGATGCATGATTATCCAGTATCTGTTGTCATCTAGCTCAATGTGGTTTTGAGGAGGCTTGATGGAGAGACTTGGTGAAGGAAAGAATCCTATTGCTATTATTTGAGAGGTTGTTGATGACTTGAATCTTGATATGGTAGTGCTTAGCATGGAATCCATCCACTCAAAACATGTTGATGGGAATTTGTTGGAAGACTTCATTCCCTGGCCTGTTCTTTTGCTACCACTATAGTTCAAGTCTTGCATGACTGATTGCACTGATTTAAAATTTCTTATCATGAAGAACAACTTATAAGTGGAATATTTTTTCATTAAGTTTGCTTTTGATAGGTGTGTATTTTCCAAGCACATATTGTTAAATAAAGGATACGCAAAAGAGTTGAGGAATGTGAGGGTTTATCCTGAACTACATAGAGCTTGTGCAATTCATTTGTGTTATAGAACAAGTTTTCATGTGTGTTATTAGCATCAAAACCTTAATGTGCAAATGGTACAGAAATGATAGTTCCATTACCTRTAGTAATGAATCTAGAGGATGTTGTTGTAACTAGTGTAGATGAGCRTTTGAGAAGGCACGAGAAACAAATTTTTCATGGCCTTATGGTTSAGGTTCRTAGCCTCATGACATTGGTGCCCAATGTTATATATTTAATGAGAAATCCAAGAGAGAAGGGTCAAAGKTTTACTGATATAGACATGTTCGAGTGGCAGTAGTACTATTCAATAAMAGTCTTTGGAAACTTTTCTTTTTCCCAATCGTTTCCCATATGCAGAGAAAAATCTAGTGTAACGAGGAACATCCARCAAGMATTTAAATATGGATAATGATGCCAGATATATATCTGAGTAATGACTGGAGGTAGACTTGTGCCTATGGATTTCAAGCTGCAGAATTCGTAGTTTTGGGCTATTGGTGAATGTCTCAAGGGCATATTACAGACCGTTGGATAATGAGTACATAACAATAAGAAYTATCCTTCTTTTTGAAATAAATCCATATCACTAATACGAAGGATACTGGATTTGTATCTCATRAAAAGAAATAGAACATGGCAGCTTTAGCAGGGATAGAAAAGTGTTACAACAATCAACAACAACAATCAGAGTGCCAACGATTATGGTAATTGTAACGAATATATGTTGAAAAAAATATAGTAAATACATCCAGGAACAAACGAAGAGTCAAACAAAGTGCCAAAATCTCCAATTGAAAACCAATAATGTATGCATATTATTAAAATCTTATTCTATTTTTAGGTAGAGGTTGTGGGTAACCCAAAGGTTTTTTCAGTTGAGACAAATTTTGTATAAATAAATAGATTGTAGATCTATTTGAGCAGGGGGGGAACAACTCGAGAGCCTTTTGGGGGCTAGGTTTGTAATGTCATTTCTTTCAACAAATATAGAACAAAATGCCAAGAGATTCTATACCTCGTCACTATGTAATTCTTTCTTTTCTTGTATTATTTTCTCAGGTTTACATTCATTCGTTCTTCCTTCTTTTACATATTCATCTTGTAATGACTCTAATTCAGTAATACCACTATTGTAGTAATTTATTGGGTAGCCTGTTAGGTTCAACTTTTCCTCTGTTTATGCTGTGAGMAAAATAAGACCTATAGCTTGATTGTTCATGCCTAGATTACAAGTTATATATATGCATGTTTTTCTTTCGAAGTTATTTGTCATTCCTATGTTGAAATAAAGATTAGACTTATMAGAATTAGATACCTAACTCTTTKTTTCAGTCTCTTTCATCCCCTATCTTCTATCCATATTCCTTATTTTAATTAAATTAGGCAAACGAGGTTATTCCTTTTCTTTTYTGATTTATAAATGATTGAAAGGCCTGTTTTAGACCTAGTTCTAGAAGCCTCATATGACTGATCAATCAACAAATTATTATTTCATTCAAAATGTGCTAAGTCTTGGCTCTATTATAGCCTAGAACAAACTCTTTCAACAACATAGTCTTTAAGAGGCTTAACCACCTTAGATATTCTTGGGATAAGTTGAGGATATTACTCCATCAGTTGTGGAACTCCCCTTAGATCCAACCTTAAAATTGGATTTGAACCAAAATGACTCGGATATTTCTCAGTTGTCTTTAGAGATAAGGGGGATTTGTTCCCAAGATTTTATCAATAGGCCAATGTTCCATCAAAATGGGCCACAGAGTGTTGCAACGCTCCCTTCTAAGAGGGCAAGGAGCACTATCTCTCCTTGCGATTGTGTATCGGAGTGTTGATCTCCAAAAATACTTTAATGATGGTAATTTCTCAAGGTAAAAGTTTGTACTTTTTTCCAAAATATATATTTTTATCTTCTAACGAATCTTAGCGGATATCTCAATTGTTTTTATGATGTCATCCGCAATGTGACACAGGCGAGATGACAATATATTATATGATTTTGCGACACTTGCGACAAGAGTGTGACACTTGTGACACTTGCGATAATGATAATGAGACATCATCAAAGTGAGTAATTTTGACATGTAACAATACCTGATGGAAAACATAACCTACATAAGGATATATGGGGCCACCAAATCCCTCCATTTTCTCTTGATATTTGTACCCAATATACTAGTTCTCGAAGAAATTGCGTATCAAATTATAATTCACAGAGTTGGGGCGGTGTTGTATTGAGACAAGAAGCCCATCTAGCCCTATCTTCCAATGTGGGTCGGCTTATACTCATTTGGAAGCATCAAATAGTCCTATGCTAAAGTAGATACACTACTTTCATATGTCTTTGGAGAGGAAATATTTCAGAGGCATGACCCTATGAAAATAGTCAA
>JASDQU010029789.1:14695-28919 GCA_032191745.1 Picea mariana | reverse complement strand
TAATCAAATTAAAGATGGTTTAATCATGTATTAACGTATCGGGAAATCGGGGATCGGGGTTTCGTGACTTTATATGCATTGAGATTTGTTATTACTAAATAGCGAACCCCGATATCCCGATATGGTTTTAAAATTGTTAAGTTCTATCATTACGGTTCGTTTTGAATATTATTCGAAACAGTATTTGGAGCATTCATTGATTAATTTTCAATCGTTCTTTTTCCCAGAATAAACCTCCAATGTATTTCGAATTCATTAGATCTGAAAAGCTTTGTTTTATAAAGATTTTAATAGTGCAAAGACTCCAGGATACCAAAAAATTTGTTCATAAAATAAAAATTTAAGTTCTGTTTCAACACCGAGCATGTGCAGGAAAAGGGAAAAGGAGTAGCCACTCCCTCTAGCTCATCCAAATAATCTTCCAAATCTGTGTCTTCCCACCTTCATCTTAAGGATGATTGTTCTCATGTTATCAGTGCAGTTCAGCCTCAAGGTTCCAACCAGCCAAAACCTGCCATGAAAAATTCAAAAGGGGACAACATTGAGAAGAGGCCAAATGCCTCCCATAGTAAATATGGTTTTTGACAATGTTTAATGCTTTTTTTTTTATGTTAAAGATAGTATTTTTACTTTGACAAAGTTTTGGAAAACAAGCATATGTTTAGGCAGTTTTTTGGGACAACATGGATATGATACTTTTGGATATGTTCGTATTATATTTTGCTGATATTTAAAATATTTGACCATAATTATGAAAACGGAAGTTGCAAGGAGGATATATTTGGAATCAAATGATTGAGTTTATATTTTATTGTTTGATGATTATTAAAAGAAATAATTGGGAGTCACAAGGGGTCCCACCTATTTAGTTATTATTAATTAAGACCTTTATTTATATATACTATTATTACTTGTCTCAACTAATTAGTGAAGCTAATTTGACTTAACTAAAGAAAGGTAGTTGAACTACCCTAACTTATTGAGAATGAATAAAAGCTCAATGATATGAAGAGACAAGGAGGAGGAGAATAGAAGGAGAACTACAACCATAAGGTTTTCTATATACCAGTGAGATACTTTCAACTTTCATTCATTCCGTGTTTACTAGAAAGCTTAATCCTCTTGATGACAATAGGGTCTTATTGAAGGCGGCGGGATTCAAAAATTGAATCACATATTTCAACCGCTTATTTTAAAGGTGTATGATTTATCTTTGGCAGTCTGTGTATTTTTGTTTGTGTATGAATTGAATTTCATGACTGATAAAAAATATCTTGCAGAGTCAAGTGACAACATTTTGTGGCAAGCTGATCCAAATCTTTAGCTTCAATTTTCTTCTTGTTGTTGGAGTCTTTTTGTATGGTGCCCATCAAAGGCTTCTAAATTTGACTTTGGTCCCTACCCTCACAGAGGTTTGCAAAGAGAACTCAATTTTTGTATCTCAGAATGAAATAAATGAAAAATCATATTATTGTTTCAGTCTCACACATGTGTTTTAATGATTTGGTTCATTCTTTTGCTTTTACCTCCATGTACACATTTGTATAATTTATGTACACATTCATGTAACTTTGTTTAAAGTTTATTTCTTTTACATTGTTATGTTTACACATAAAACCAGCCTTAGTCCTTTGTAATTAATACTTGTGGATTGAGCGATCGTTTTTTAGGCTATAAACCCCAGGTAACATTCCCAACTATCTTGTCTTAGCCCAACAAGATCTGAAAATGCTTGAGTAAGGTTTTCCATACATTTTCCTCAACATAGGGGATGTTAATATTAATGTGTATTTTCGAATCAATGTAGTTATGTTAATGCTCAAATAAAATTTTATTAGGATTTTTCTCAGATTGTGGAAGCTCTTAAACTTTATCAAAGTAGATAATTTGTAAATTCTCTATAATCTTATATAATTGTGTGTAATATCCTGTTAGGGCTAGACCGAGTGGTTGGGACTTACAATGTTAATGCTGCCCACCTTGGTTCAGGTCCTAGATAACCCATGATGGTGGGCTTTGCATGAAAAAAATGGGGGTTATAGTGGCAACCCAAGAGTTTCAACCCTATGTCAAGTGGGTGAGATTCTGCCTAGTTATCGATTTCTACTTAATGGTTAAGAACATGTGTTTCCTCCTAAGAGGTCACAAGTTCAAATCCAGAGGGGGGTAGGGTATGTATACCTTTGTAGACTTTAGCAGTCAAATCATTACATGGAGGGGGTCCATTTCTTGAATATATATATATATATATATTGTGTGTGTGTGATAATTTTACAATAATGTTTTGAATAATGTATTTTATTTTATATCTTAGACAAAAATATCTTAGTTTGTTATTTGTTTTTTTAATCATTGTTGCGTGAAAAGGCACTTTCTACAACCCAGTAGGAGGGAGATGTGTAATTCCTTCAATGGTTAATATTATGGAGTTGACATGTGCCATTTAAAAAAATATAAATAAGAAAAAGATAATTTCATTGTAGCCCATAAATAAAATATTTCTAAGTCCACCTATTTTGAAAAATAATAATAATAATAATTATATATATATATATAGTTGACATGTGATATTTTAAAAAATAATAATAATATCCACCTTAAGTAAAATAATTTTATATCCACTTTATTGAGAGAGTAATTGAAAGTAAAAAATTATTATTCCGCACATAGGTGCTTTCTACTTCTTCATATGAGGAAAACGTGTAATTCCTTCAATGCTTAATATGGAGTTAACACATATTGTTTAAAAAAATATTAGTAACAAGTAAATGTGTGTGTGTGTGTAATTTTTTTTTTATTTTTTTTCCATGAAAAAAAAACGTAATTCTATTCATCCGAAGAGAATCAAATTACATTTTATAGGTGCCTTAAACATGACCCAACCATGGGTAAAGTGATCATAAAATAGAATCTGGAAGGGGCCCTAAAGCTGGCTAATAAGCCACAAAGAAAAATACAATAAATGAGTTGGGAATAACAACAAAAAATAGGGGCAACAAGAGGACCATCACCAAAAGCTGCAAAAAGAGAAAGCCCCAAACCCTGCTGCAAAAAAGCAACAGAGACAACCTCCACAGAAACTCCAAAGGCTAGATGGACTAGGTCGAAGAGGCATACAATCCTTAGGGAGACCAGAAACTGAAGAAACCCTGCACCCACGATTAGTAAAAACACATTCACGCAACCAGTAGAAAAAGGCCCAATAGTTGCCCGCCCTTTGATAGGACCTCAAAGCATTGAGCTCTCTCCAATCAATACTACACACCCAGAAAAAGGTACTCAAAGCATAGACCAAACCACGCGAAAGGGAAAGAATACAAAAAGTGAGGTAGGAAAAAGACCAGCACAAGGCCCCCAAAAAAAGGGTATCAAAACTCCAAACCAAGAGCACCGAAGATGTTGAATCACGACATCAACACCATGACACCTGGAGAAACTCTTAAAATGCATCTAACCTTGAACAAACCAACGAAACAAATGAATAAACCAAAAAAGGAGACAACCACCTGCCACAAAAGAGAGAAAGGCCTCACCAAGAAACCTGCAACGCCATGAAGAAAACCAGACGGTCCTAGACACATCACAAAAAAAACCTTAGAAGCCAAAGTAGAGGCAACCAAAACAACATCAACACCAAGACGGACCAGAAGTGGGATCAGAGATCGAAATGCCACAGATCGGGCAAGAGAACACCAGATCTAGATGCAAGCGCACCAGATCGAGGGACACAAAACTCCGGCAACAACCAAGAACACAGAAAGAGGCACCGTATCTGAGCACGCAAGCACCACATCTGAGCAAGCAACAAAACCCGCGGTCCGTCCCAAGAAGGAAAACGACTCACAACACCCACCAATGTTGCACCGAAGACATAATCGCCAAAGCCGCATCCAGAAATGAGAGTACAACCACTAGAACAAACCCCAGCCACGCAAAGACCGAACCGCCTCGCATGCAACAGAACATGCTCTTTGGTCTGGGAGTCTACGACTAGGGTTTCCCCAGCCGCCTCTACCATATATATTTATATATATAACAAATGAAAGTTGACATGTGATATTTAAAAAAATATTTTAATATCCACCTTAAGTAAAATAATTTTATATCAACTTTACAGAGAGAGTAATTGAAAGTAAAAAAATATTATTCCGCACATAGGTGTTTTCTACTTCTCCATCTGAGAAAGATGTGTAATTCCTTCAATGCTTAATATGGAGTTAACACATCTTGTTTAAACAAATATTAGTAACAAGTATATATATATATATGTATGTATGTATGTAGATAGATAGATAGATAGATATGTATGTATGTATAATATAATATAATTCTATTACTCAAATAATGAAGAAAAATAATGTACAAATACAATGGCTAGGATGGTGGTAGTTATCTATGAGAAGAGATGTGTCTAATGTTCTCACTAGTAAATATACCATAGCAAGAAGTTGACACCACAATTTAGCATAATTCAAAAACCCTAAGTGGACAAAAACCTTAACATGTAAGACCCATAAATCTAATCTTAGCATGCAATAACCATGAATTTAGGAATAAGTGTGAACACTAAGATTGATGAAGTTGCATATTTGGAAAAGGGGAGCATTTTCTTTTTTCCTTTTTTAAGTGGGACTAGGGAATATTTGTATTAAAGGTGGTGCAGAAAGGCAATCAATTACAAAGAAATTTGGCATGGTGTTTCAGATGTGCTCATTTTTGCATACTTTTCCTACTCCCTTCAAAGAGTTAGGAGTAGAGAAGGACAATTTCCTAAAGGAGCACTTCTTACCAAATTCCTACTCACAAGGATAGATTCTTACATATTGATTACAATGAAGAATACATAAACAAAACACATATTATCTCTTGTCAATTCTAATCCCTTCTTTAGTGAACTCCAAAAGTGCCTGATGTCCCGAGTGGATATTATTTTCAGCCTCATAAGTCCTCCTCTTCCAAATAGATTTCCTTCCCCTTGTGAGAGGATAGGAAAGGATTAGTGTTGTCTTCGGGGTTTCAACGAAGGATTTGGTCCTCTTTAATGTCTTTGGAGCTTCCTTCTTTATTTCTTTGACATCCTCTTCCTCCTCCTTTGATTCTTCTGCATTTTCTTCTTCTTTCTCTTCACCCTTTGCTTCTTTCTTTTTAGTTGGAGAAATGTTCTTAGTGAAAAAAGTTAGATCGTGAAGATTTGTCGTTTGCTCCTCTTCGACTTCCTTCTCTACGTTTTATAGATTTACTATTTCTTCTACATTTTCTGGGTTTTATGTTTCCCTTTCCTCTAGATTTTGAAGTACTTCATATTTGTTAAGGCTTGAAGAAGGAGGACCTTCTTGAGATGGCTTTGGATATGACATTTTTTATAGAATTTTCTTCTTCTGTTCAAGATCATCTTGAACTTTGATTCCTTCCCTGACTGTTGCTTTTCCTTCTACTTTGAAGAAGGTTTCTCTTCTTGGGAGTTTTTGGAAAAGTGCCCATAGGCATGACAAGCCATGCATTTAAAAGGAATGTGCTCATAATATAATGCTTTTTGGTAACTCCACCCATTGAGATTGATTTGTAGGGCTTCAGGGAGCCCCTTCTCCAAATCAACCTCCACATATATTCTTGTGCATGAATATAAATTCCCCTTTGGTTTTGCACAATCAATGTAACGACCCAATTTATTCATGATTTCTCTAAGTGATATTTCATCCCAAAAAGTTAAAGGAAGGAGAGGTAGTCCGACCTAGACATAAGATGTAGTAATTTCTTGTTCTATATTGAAATCTAGGGTCCAAGGAAATAGATACATTCTCATATAACCCATGAAGTACGAACTAGATATAAATATTAGATCCCTTGCTTCCTTACTTAGAAAGAGAAAAATAAAATACCCTTGACCAGAGGCAAATGAAAAAACCCAACTGTTGATTTGAGGAGGCCAATGCTCTACTACCAATGTGTCCACAACCTCTGGACTGGGCCACATGCTTGTAAACTTACCAACCAAAGCCCTCTTAGAAAAATTGAGGTCTTTCCTTCTTGGCTATGAGGAAAAGATATCCAATTGAGGAATGTTATCTATCCCTTTAACAACATGGAGCTATTACATATGGGGACGCCTGCCAAACTAACACGTTGGCCAGATATTTCTCACCTATGGTGAATGTTTTGAGTGTAGGGTGAATTCTAGAAGATGAATCACTAGATCCAAAAGTATGAAGGCGAAAAAACTACATAAAACTCTGTCCATGGGACTAAGTTGAGGAGATCTATGCTTCTTGGTAGTTTTCCTAGACTTCTCCATACATAGGCGTAGCAGCGGTGGCTAGGAAAACCCTAGCCACTGCGGGATCTCAACCTCAGATTCCATCATTGGGCATAACACTTTTGAAAATGGAAAGGGGAGGATTTTTAGGTCCATAATGTTTCTCTTGTTGCTATGTTTTTTGTCATCTTCAACATGTTAGAAAGAGAATTTGTAGCTTAGTCCTAATGAGCTTTGTAGGTCATCTAAGTCACAAAAAAATGGATGAGAAGGCCAAAAAAAGGCATTGAAATTTTAAGGCCCATAAAATTTTAGTGTTGACACCATTTCTAAGATGACCCCAGTAAATAAAATGGATTAGTTATTTCCCATTGAGTAGCGATGGTATCCATTGCCTCAAGCTCCTATACTAGATACAAGAACTTTTGCTAGATTTGGTTCCTGGTGAACCAATTTACCTAGTGAGGAATTTTTCTTGTTTTGACAAACCAAAAGGGTTATATACTCTACTAGAGGGTGCTCTTCAACTTGGTGTCCATGATCCAACACACTGGAGCTCGCTCAATACAATTAGGGTTGATATTTGTAGTTTCCAAATGTTATGCCACCTATGAGGTGTCCAATAGAGGCAAAAAATATGGCCTAAGCAATTCCACTTTAAAGACAGTGTGCAATCTAAGGAAGGGTGTAATATTCAATTCAAATACATTCTCACCCACAACCTTTGTCTTGGTATAAGGCTCATATCACATAGATTTAATATCCTTGTGACTCTCTCCTTCCAAAAGTGAAACCATACCTTATCACCAACCTAAAATATGTGTGGAACTTGATGTTGATCATGTCATTGTTTGTACTTGTCATTGAATTTTTGCATAATATCATGAACTATTTTTGGGATGTTTTGGATCCGTTCAACGTTTTTTTACTACATGTTTTCAGTCAATTTGAGGAAGTGACGATTGTTATACTTTACATATTCAATAGGGTGGAAGTGTTTAACCAGCCGACAAAAAGTTATCCTTCAACTAAGTTGCTATGAGTGGGGGGTATCTATTCCAAGAAAGTTTCCCAAGAGTCACACCCAGCCCCAAGCACAAGCACATCATTGGAGAGAATTAAACCCTAGTGGGGGAATTACTAATGCCCCACTTTCACCAACCCAACAAGCCAACATTGACAATCATTCAAAAAATTTAGTCACTTTGTCTACCTTGTTCTGAGCATGGGAGGCCTCTTTTTATACTACTACAATATGAAAATCCATATCGATCAATGGCAATGTTTGGAAAACCTAGTACACATGGAAATTAGGTTTGTTGTCAATAGAACTCTGAAGAGTTTCTTTGTAGTTGTGTTGAACATGGTGAAGGATTTCATTCCATATATGTGGATGTTTGGAGTTGTACATTCTGAGGATATACACAATTATCTTGTTAACTACCTTTGATGGTCCATTTATTTGGGAATGCAAGGAATTCAAATTGGCCAGCTTTGTGTCCATCATTGAACAAAGACTAGAATAGAAAATACTTGGGAGCTTGCTATCCTATCAAAAACAATGGTCTTTGGTAATCGAAAATGAACCCAAAGATGCTCAAATAAGAGCTTGGTAGTGGGTTTTGTTATAACACTCTTCTTTGTAGGGTTTCCAAAATTAACATCTTAAAAAACAACCACAAAATACAATCATGAGTATGTTTGGTTGAGGGAATACCTGACATAAAATCCCAACCCCAACCATGTCTATTGTGGTCGAGGACTAATTCATTGAAGGATCGGGGTTAAAGAAGGCAAATCTCAATTGAGGATGCATTGGGCTTGACTATTCTGAAATCTACTAAGATGCTTCTACTACTACATTGATATAGACTTTATAAATATTAGGAGCAATCATCTTCATCCAATCTTCCACTGCTTATTATGCTATTATATTGACATGCTTCATTTCTACCAAAAATATCATTTTTCTTGCATGAAGGCATCCTATATTTCAATAAGGTTGGGTTAAAATATTCTTGCATAATGTGGACCTATCAATGGACATCCCAAATATGAGTAATTGCTTTGAAGGTTTCCATTTGTGCCATTTTTCCCTCATGGAACCACTCCTATTCTTGTGCTTGTAAGTTTGCTTCAACATTTCTCTCCTAGTTAAGTTAGGTACCCAATGCATCCCAACTTCTTGCATGCACTGCAACAACTCTTCAACTATCTAATTCAATAATTAGGGCCTCAATGACTTTCAATCTACTACAAATTAGCTCTAAAATTGTATTAATTGTTGTTGTTATAGCTCCTATATCATTCATCTTAACTTATTAAAATTTTCCATACTCGTACTAAGGATGGTTCCCATCTAATCAACCTTTAATTGCCAACTTACTGCTAATAGGTTATGTTGCTAATTAAGCAAGTTTGTTATCAAATTCTAGATGACTCAATCATCTAGTGCGTCGACTAGGACAACCCCTAGGGATTGATCTACTTTTTATTGCATGTTCTCTAATTTTTTTCTCCTTTCGTTTTCTTTCCTTAAGCTTCCTAATCGACGTAGACCATATTTTATTCCTTTATTTACTAATTGTTTTGTATAGTTCCTGGATCTCTGATTTTGAAGCGTCTGCCAAGACGAATATCATTACTACTTTCCCTGCTTTCTTTTCCTACAGACTGAAGGTTGTGAATATATTATCCTTGTTTGATTTTTACTTATTCTCTTTCTCCTCTTCATCTTTCTTTTTATCCATTTTCTACTTTTCTTTTTGGTTTACAATCAACTATACTAACACTATCTCCTGCTAGGTAGTTTGTGTTTGTTGATGTGATTCCTCTATGTGTTGTTGAGTCGACTACATATGTTTGCTTAGAGGACCATTGTTTTTATTGTGATTCTTTTTCTAGGGGTCCTTGCTTCTCTTCTATCAACTTATGTAGTGAACCTTGTTGCTATTTTACTATCGACTCTTGTGGTGAGCCTTGTTGTTGCTTTATTGTCAACTTTATCCTAGTTAACTTGATCATTAGCTTATTCATTATTGTTTCCATGATATTATTGATTCTATGCACCTTCTTTATCTCCATGGCCTTGACTGCTTGCTCCTACACTTTATTTCACTCTGTGGTTAGTTGGTAGGATTTGGTTCTTTGGTGAGGTTGATTGGGTCATGAATCTATTGCATTCCTTTATTGCCTACAATCAATATTATAGGTATAGTTGAGAGTTATATTGTGATATTGGGGCCTTCAATTTTCTTATTCTTCGCTTTGTTAGCTACCAATTCTACTATTGATGCCTTGCGCCATTTCTACTTGAAGATTCTTTTCAATTGTAATTACATTTTTCAGGGCTTCAACGATTATTTCTTTTGTCCTCTCCATGACTTGATAGTAGTCTTTCCCTACACTAGATTATGATATATGCTTCCTCTTCCTCATCTTCTCTCTCATAATCTTACCTTTCCCATCATCCCAGGATGTTAACACTTGTTTTACTACCTATACAAGTTTATGTTTTAGTCGAGGTTCTTCAAAGTTGAGTTCATCCAACTCTTTGATGAGAACATCGAGGTCATCCTTAGTCAACTCATTGTTTAACTTGATGTTTGCTTACTTAGTCTTATTGCTTGTTGACTTCTTTCTGGTTGCTTTCTTGGTTGGGGATTTTTCTGAAGACAATTTACCTATGATGAAAGGTACGGTAAATGTTGCAGCTTCATTTTCTTCTTCCACTTCTCTATCTATTAGAGGTGTAATTTTTTGCATTGTCATTGACTAGGTTACTTCTTGAGCTCTGTATATTGAATTTGATTATCTTGTCAACTCATAAAATATTTCCTCAACGGTTGGGTAGTATTCCAATTGCTTTGGTTCTCCCCAAACTCTATGCAAGTACCGGAATTTGGTTAAGTCAAGGCCCAATTGAATGTGGGAAACATGCAGAAGGGATCCCCACGTAGTCGGTGAGACGCTTTATTGGCAACAAACATCCTTTGTATTCTTCACCCACTCTACGAACATAAATTGAAGTGTGCATTTGTCGTTTTTCCACTTCCATCCAAATTCAAAAACCTGAAAGTTCCACATAGTTGTCATGTTAATCAGTGTAAATGTAGCCTCTTCGACTAGGCGGACTTTTGATGTAGCAACACATAGGAGTAAGGAATGGTATCTTATATGCTTACTTGACTCTTGGAATTATTCACAATTAGTTTTTAACATTTTGGTGACATGATCTGACCAATTATAAGTGATTCCTTATTCGAATATGCCCAATGGCTTTTAGCATACTCAAAACTACATCAGAAGCTTGACTAGAGCTAGTCAAGCAGAGGGCCACAATAATGTAGGTTCACTTCTTCCTCAACCATGGTATTCTTCGCAGTTAATTTACAAGATGTTGTTAACAATATTTTCCCAATTATAAGTGGTTCCTTCTTTCACTACGTGTCCAATGGATTCTAGCATACTTAAAACTACATCTAAATATCAACCAGAGCTAGTCAAGCAGAGGGACACACCAATGTAGGTTCACTTCACTTGTTCTTATTTCACCTAACTTATAACTAAGCCTCTTGATTTCTTAGTGTTTTTAACCCTTGTAAACTCGCCAATCCACTCCATGGGTTGGGTCATTTTGGGGATGCTTTCACCTATATGTAGGAGTCTTGTGCTTTTTCAAACAATTTACATGTTGATTTTGATTGTCTCATCTAATAAGATCTTCCCTTTGTGATATAAATTGTTAATGAATTTGGCATCTTCTTCCTTCAAACCTTGTCATGTGGGAGGCACCCAGATATGACCGAATATTTTCTTTCTCAAGCATAAGGGTCTCATCTCTCCATTTCCCACTGACAATTACAACTCTTGTAGTTATACTAGTGGCGGTCCCAATCGATCTCTTCCATGCTATCATTTTTTATTCCTTACATTCTATATTCTAATTCGATCAATCGTTGCTTGTCAAACCTTTTCTTTTTCAGAGTTTCTATTCTCCTAGATTTGGTTACTAGTGGGATTACACCTCTAACCTTTGGTGCCATTTCTACAGTTAGGTTGACCTTGTTGTTTTGAATCTAATTTGTTTGACTTCTCTCTATTCTCCATCTCTCAACTCTATGATGCTCCACTACTTCACTTTTGACTATACCTTTGGTGCCTAAGTCCTTATTTATAGACAAATTGATATTTTTCAATGCATTGGTCACTCATATGGTTGTCCATTCAATGACATGGTTCATTTATAATGTGAATTAATTTTGGTTCATGAAATCAACTTTGACTTTCCATGTGGTTGTTTGTTGCTCATTCAAATTTTCCCTTCTTTTATTCATAAAATCATTTCTTCTTATCAATTCGCTTGTCAATCCTCCTCCATCTTTCTCCATTATTTTGAGCTTTGATTGGGATGTATCTTTGTTTTTTATGATGATTATTCTCTTTTGTCACAACTTCATTCCCTTTTCTCATATATTCTTTATCTTTGTAATGTCGATCTTCTTTATCTTCGTAATGTCTATCCCATGCCTATTAACTTGTTTTTTCACGACAACCTTCATCTTTTTTCATCTGATCCTAGTCCACCATCACTATCTTTAAATGTATTACTTGTTTCAGGGTGTAGTGGTCAGGGCCCAAAGTTTAAACACCTATCGCTTCAACAATTATTCAACTCACTATTTTATTCATATTTTTTATTTTATTTTTTTTTTCCTTTTCAAGAGTTTACTTGCCAAGTGACCCGACTTTCAAGCAAACTCCCGCATAGTGGCGCCACAATGATTTTCACCACTAGAATTATTTCTTTCTTTCCATATACATACATACATACATGTGTGTGTGTGTGTAGACTCTAACTCAATGGAACCTTCTTCTTGTTTCAATATAGGGGTTTAGGATAATTTAAAGACTAAACTAATGGCTCTATACAAAGATTCAATCTTTCCTAAACACTGAGATTGAATATAATAAATCTAGTGAAACCAAATAGCAAAAGGGAATTTATGAACATCAAAGAAATGTAAAAGAACTTTTCCCATCTTCACACCTTTTATCAAATGGTTGCAGATGTCCTTCTTTCTTGATCTTCAACTCCAAGAATGAGCTCTGATTTCCAGCTTTGCTAATTGTATGAAAACTTCCAAGTTGACCTCCCTACCATGTCTTAAAGGTACTCTTCTTCCCATATAACCCCATAGATGCAAGGGTTGTATGATGGTGTGTACAAGCTAGCAATGGTGAAAGGGCCTACCCACTTCACAATAGATTGTGCAGGTACCAAAGAGCTATGGAGTCCCCACTCCCAAACAAAACCTAACTAGGATTTCCACAATCAATACCAAACTCTCCACCATTTCACCATGAAAAGTTTCAACATTAGAACAACCATGTAGCATTAGGGAGTATAAGGTGCCTCCCATGGCCATCAATCTTCTCTTCTTATAATACTTGTGCAAAATGCCACATACCTTCTCATGCAAAATTCCTCATTATCAATTCACTAATATGCCTATTATTCACCTAGCCACATATCTCTTCCATGGCAATTTCTATTTAGATTTAATACATATTATTCACCTAAATCCCAATTACCTTTCCTATTTTTAGTCGTTTATGTCCCCGCTAATCATTTTGTACTCATTTGGTGTGTGTGCACATGATAATTCACATTTTAAATAAATTAAACCTCTAAAATAGGATATGAATATTTTATATTAATGCACATCTCTAGTATTTGGTTTCAATTTCAAACTTGCACAATAAAATCAACCCAATTTACCTAGAATTATCCTCTCAAATTAAATGAATGTAAATTTCTCTATATGATCCAGGTGGGTATTGGTGGCCAACCACCTATTCCACTTGGACCCCCACCATTGTTTCTTTCATTTTTTTAGTTTCCTTAATTGTAGCACAATTTACTATTTTTGGTAGTTTTTTGGGTCCTGAACTTCCGGAGCCATTTTGAGGCCCTAAACGACATTTTTTGGGCATCAACCGAACGGTCAATATTAGTTCATTCTAAGCCATGATATTTGTGGTCATTAGTTGTAGTCCTCGGATATATCTTTCTAACAATGTATCATATAAGTCAAATGGAGATAGTATGCCAAAGTTACGACCCCAGGAAATTGATGTACCAATTTACCTCGTCGGGGCCCATATTCTGGCGTTTCATCTCCTAGGGTTAGGTTTGTGGATGTTTAGGGTTTCCATTGTTTCTCAATAACATATAGGCCTTTGAGCCTCATTGCAACACAGAATTCAGAGGCATGTAGCCGCCATCTCTTCTCAGAGATAAGCTACCAACGCCCTAACAAGTTTATTTCTATTATGTCTGTAAACAAATTTCAGTTCTTTAATATTAATGAAATAAAGTGTTATTTCCGTTGCATCTTTGTATTCATGGTTATTTGTGTATTCTGTTGCGTTCTTGCATAAATTCGGATCAGTGGTATCAAAGCGTTCTGCTCTTTCTTGATCCTTCTTTGCATGTCCCCAACGAGGTCGGGGTATTAGGAGTTAGGGCTCGATCTGGTTGAACCTTTGCAAGATCAGCCTCGCAAACCCCAACGGTCACCCACGGGGGATGAAAAGAAAGACCAGGGAGCAAGAGATCCTATAAAAACATTGCTCAAGGAGGCCCTTGAAAAACAAAGGAACAGGATGATGGATAACTTCGCCCAAATCCTTCAATGATTTCCCACTGGCGACGCATTTGCATCTAGCAGCCACTCTGGAGGCTCAACCCCTTTTAAGGTACAAGTAAACTTTGACATTCCCTTATTTGATGAACAAATAGATGTAGACGCCATAGATAGATGGTTGAATCTATTAGAAGGATATTTCTCGGTTCATGACTTTTTCGACCGGGAGAAGATTATTTTTTCACTACTCAAAGTCGCCCCCTATGTCAAGGACTGGTGGGAAACCTATTGTGAGAAAAAGGACGAGGAGGAACCCTTTTTG
>JASDQU010029788.1:0-28919 GCA_032191745.1 Picea mariana | reverse complement strand
GCTCGTGCCTATACCTAGACCCCAACACCCATTACCTAAACACCCGGAGAAATGGCTGCCCAAATTTCATCCAAATTCGAAGCAATCAGTTGAGGATCACATCAAGAAATTTATGTTAGCCATTAGACTCTGGAATGTTGAGCACAAGGATGTAGTATGCAAATTATTTCCTTATACTTTTAAGGGAAATGCCTCCACTTGGTATTTTTCTCAACAGCCCCAGACCATCATCTCTTGGGACAAATTCGAAACTTGTTTTATGGAAAAATTTGGAGATGATAAATCTTTGGAAGTCTTGGTTATGGAACTCTGTAGCTTAAAAATGAACCCTAAATAAAAAGTGAAGGACTTTAACCAAAGATTTCTGATGTTAAAGAACAAAATCCTTGTAGATTCGATGACCGTAGAAAGATTAACTATTGCATATTATGCTAAGGCCCTGCACAATAACATAGCCATATGGGTTAAAAGTTCCAAGAACAACACTTTGTTAGAAGTCGTTGAGGAGGCAAGTCAAATCGAGAAACATATATTAAGCTTAAAAGATAATTTGAATAGTGAAGGTGAAACAACTTCGTCCTCGAAGAAGAAAATAGAAATTCTCACTAGGCCTTCTCAAACAAAAAATCAAAAAGAAAATTTAGACTTGGAAAGCTTGCATAAATCTTTCCAGAAACTGTCCAATCAGGTCATTGACTTGAAGAGATCAGCCAAGGAGGCATCCACAAGCAAAGGAAATTTCAAACCTCCTTTTAGAAATCCTTTCCCTCCAAACCGGCCAAACCCGATCACATAAGGTCTAAATTTCAAAAATTTACAGTATGCTTTGCAGACGATATTAGAAGCGCATGAAAAATATGTTTATGTTTCTCCTAAAAATTATGACGATACACTTGAAGAAGAGGTACCAGAAGAGGAGCATTTATCTCCTCCCATTTTTGGGCACTTGTCGGACAATATCTTTCAAGTAAATTTTGAAACTGTCAACCCTTACAACACTAGGAGTAAAACACAAACCAAGCCTGCTATAGAAACAAGTAAAAATGTGTTTCCTAAACAAACAAAGAAAACTGAAACTAGACAAAATTTAGCTGCCCTAGTTTTAGAATATGATTCAATCGAAGATCTGAAAAAACTAAGGGCAAATATTTATGTTTTTGAGTTGCTGAAATTTCCTCTTATTTTGCAAAAAATGCTTCAAAGCATCGTTGAAAACAGTAAAAAGAATGATGTTAGCAACAAAAAATCAGCAAAGATTGATTCAAATGTAGCTAAAAATGTCCCAACTAAAAAGACATATGAACCTCAAGACAAAAGGGACTTTGTAGAAAAAATTGTAGCAAATGTAAATAAAATTGTTTTAGGGACAGCACTAAAAAATCAACAAAATTTTGTTGTTTCCACACAGAAAAATGTCCCATCTTTTATATTGACGTTTGAAATTTTTAATAGGAATGTACATAATTGCATGGTTGACTCTAGTGCATCAAAAAACATGATGCCTCTCTTTGTATGCCAGAAAATTAATGCAGAAGTACAACCTTCTGATCTTAAAATTATTCAACTAGATCAAACGAATGTTAACGTGATCGGTGATCTTAAGAATGTGCTTATTATATTATCATCCAATCCTAAATTTCATTAGATAATTGATATTATCATTGTTGATATTCCTGAAGTTTATGGCCTATTTTTAAGCAGAGATTGGTCAGAACAGCTGCATGATTATTTTTCTACATACTAGTCTCACTTATGGCTGCCTGAAAATGGATAGCCCAACAAAACCAGGATAAACTAAGAACGCTATCTTAAGCATACCATGACAGATCTGAACGATCCAAATGATTCTTTCGTTACATCCACAAATTCATTTGAAATGTAAGGAATGAATACCCTTTTGGGTAATTTCATGACCGAAATCTCTTCTATCACTGATCCAACACAATAATCTGAAGTTACATCCTATACTCAGACACCAGCTTTGTTGAATATGCCAAGTACTGTTGATGACGCACAGATATGGTCGTTATATTTTGATGGATCTAAATCTCGAGAAGGAGAAGGTGTTGGTTGTGTACTCATTGATCCTACAGGTAATGAAACTTTTATTTCTTGTCGGTTGGAGTTTGAATGTACTAACAAAATGGTCGAGTACGAAGTTCTTCTGCAAGTACTTAGGAAAGCACTGGACATGGATGTGAAAAATTTGAAAGTTTTTAGTGATTCATAAATAGTAGTTAAATAGGTAAGGAATGCAATACATTGTTTGTCTCCACATCTAAGAGTTACCAAAACAAGGTATGGATTTTGATGCATAAATTTTCAGCATTTAATATAAATTCTATTCCTCGGATGAGTAATTCAAAAGATGATCTACTAGCCAATGTTGATTCTAAATTGTTACTTGTTGAAGGTCTTTCTCCTAATGCGTTTTCGATCGAAGTTGTTGTGCAGGTTGTCAATTCTAGATAACATCACAAATTGGAGAGTATTCGATGATGACCAGCAGATCATAAAATTCCTGCATATGGAAGACACCTTTTAAGATGGAGTCATTGATGAAGGCACTCGTGACGAGAATCTCCAAGACTTCACAGTAATATATGATCCTCAATCCCATGAATTAGCATCTGAGCTAGTAAACTCTATCCCCAGATATGTTGTAAGATTAAATTTTTTTTATGACTTGCATGATAAGTTTAGAGGGGTAGTCAACTGTAAAATTAACAATTCCTCTTTGATTTATGAAACTATTAATTTAGGAACAAGAGATAATCCTTAAAATATTAATCTTGGAAAGGGATGTTCTGAGCAAGAAAGATTTGCTTTCATAAAATTATTTAAATAATTTAAATATGTATTTGATTGGATGTATGATGACTTGAAAACTTTTGATCCGAACATCATACAACATGTAATCCCTATGAAACCCTAGACTCAGCCTTTTCAACATAAATTGAGGAAAATACATCATAAATTAGAATATACTATTAAAAAGGAACTAAACAAATTACTAAATGCAAAGATAATTTTCCCAGTTAGGCACACTCAATGGTTGTCTAATTTAGTCCCTGTAAGGAAGAAAAGTGGTGAAATTAGACTCTGTGTCGATTTTCGTAACCTTAACTGAGCGTCTGATAAAGACAACTACCATGTTCCTTTGATGGAACAAATTCTACAACAGGTGTCTGGTTCCGAAAGACTATCCTTGCTAGATGGTTTTTTGGGATACAACCAAGTCCTTATGTCTCCTTCAGACCATCTTAAAACCAACTTTTGTACCCCATGGGACACTTATGCCTACAGGAAAATGTCTTTTGGACTGATAAACGTCGGTGCTACTTTCTAGAGAGAAATGGATATTTCTTTTTGTGGCCTCATTAACCAGTCAGTTGTGGTCTATATTGATGATGTCACTGCCTTTTCTAAAAACAAGAAAGATCACTTGTCTCACCTTAGGGATGTCTTGGAATGATGTCGTAAGTTCGACATATCACTCAATCCTAAGAAATTGGTCTTTGCAGTAGAGCAAGGAAAACTTCTTGGGTTCATAGTATCTAAAGACGGAATGATTATTGACCCCGAAAGAACCCAAGCCATTGCTAAACTCCCCCCTCCTTCTTCCAAAAAGGTCATGCAATCTTTTTTGGGCAAGATTGATTTTGTCAGAAGATTTGTCCCAGAGTTTCTCGTAAATGGTTAGACCGTTACAAAATCTAATTAAAAAAGATGTTTTGTACCGATGGGGACCTCAAGAAATTCAGGCTTTCGATTCAATTAGAAAAGAAATAATAGAATCCCCTTCCCTGATGAGTTCTGATTTTTCTTAGGATTTCACTCTTTACACTTTCACATCTGACAGATCCTATGTCATTGTTCTTACACAGAAAAACGATGAAAGTAATGAGATACCCATTGCCTTGATGAGCTCTACTTTTAAAGGAGCATAACTTAACTACCTAGCAGTAGATCAGCAGGCATATGTTGGTTTTAAAGCAGTGAAACACTTATAGTCTTACTTGTTAAAATCTAGAACCAAATTGGTTGTGCCTTACCTCGCTGTGAGAAACATGTTAGTACAAAAAGACCTGGGTGAGAAAAGGGCAAATTGGATGACATCACTATAGGAATATGACCTTGAAATAATGCATGCACAAATTGTTAGAGGTCAAGACCTTTGTAAACTAGTGGCCGATTCAGTTGAGGAACAAGAAAGTCAACCAAACACATCAATTGTAAATCATCACAATGAAAAATAAATCAACTATGTACAAGCTACACCCAATTCTTGGAATGAGGGCATTAGATTTTATTTAACGCATGGATCTTCTCCCCACAATATTGATCCCAAAAAAAGAAGAGCACTTAGTCTTAAATATGCATCTTTCTAGTTAATCAATAATATATTATTTCGAAAGAACTTTGATGGTGTTTTTCTGTGTTGTTTAGAAAAAGAGGAGTCTGAAAAAGTGTTGTCTGAACTTCATGCCGGTGATGTCGGCGGTCATTTTTGTGGAGATACCACTGCCCACAAAGTGTTAAGGGCTGGATAGTCTTAGCCTACCCTATTTAAATATTCCCATGCGTTGTCCCGTAAGTGTCTAATCTGTCAAAAGGCTGCAGGATAGGTAAAAAATGCATCTTTTCCTTTGCAACCTGTTATTGTAGATGCACCTTTTCAGCAATGGGGTCTAGACATCATAGGACCAATCAATCCCCCTTCTTTGCAACAACACAATTACATCCTTACAACAACATACTATTTTACAACATGGTCTGAAGTTGTACCTTTAAAAGTGGTCAACACCAATCAGGTAGCGTCTTTTCTGAACTCCCATATCATCACTCGATTTGGCATTCCTGAATGTCTAGTTTTTGACAACGCCTATTATTTTTCGTCCCTTGATATGAACATTTTTTCTCTGGAAAATGGGATTAAAATGAATTATTCTGCCATCTACTACCCCCAAGGGAATGGTCTAGCAGAATATACAAATAAGAATTTAATCAAGATTATTAAAAGGACAGTTTCAGAAAATCACAAGAATTGGCATAATGCATTGTATAATGCACTTTGGGCTGATAGGGTAACTCCAAAATATTATGTTGGTAATTCCCCTTTCTTCCTCGTCTACGGAAGAGAATCCATCCTCCCCCGCATGTCTTACTTCCTTCTCTGCAACTATCACAGAAAGTTCAAGAAGAAGAGTTCCCTCCTCTAGAAAATTGGATAAATTCTTTATTAAAACTAGAAGAGGTGAGAACACAAGATAAACAGAAACTGGACCTGCACCAGCAAATTGTGAAAAGTTGCTTTGATGCAAATTCATCTTTTGATAGGAATTTTGATGTTGAGGATTGTTAGCTCTTGACCAAGTTTTGGGGATATCCTTGGTCAAGTTGACCTATTTTGGGACTTCGATAGCCTGTTGAATACGGAACACAAGATGAATCAGAGATCGCAGGATCTCGGCCCCTTTATGTGTCCTTTATGGGATTTGGGAATATGTAACGGGAATGGGATGTGGGCCCATGGGTTTACCGATGTTTAGGCCTATTTTGTAAAGTATAAATAGATGTCTAGGCAATGTAAGGAGGGGGGAATAGTCATCTATGTGATGTAAGGTCAATAAGCTAAGTGCTAAGTGCAAGTATGGTTTGTAGATGCTCTATGCATATCGTGAGAAACTTGTAGAGCTAAGTGCAAGTGATTGTAACAAACTATGAAAGGATTTGTGCTAGACCTAGATTGGGGAAGGAGGATCTGGCGAGGTGTGTACAGATCTCCTATCCTATGTGGAGTAGGGTTTTTGTGGCTCTGTGCATGTAGATGATTGATTCAAGCTAATAAATAAGAAGAGTTGGTGGACGTATCCCCAGGGAGGGGGTGAACCACGTAAATACTATGTTATTCTGCTCTATGCGATGTTCTGATGTATTTATGTGTTATTTGCTAAGTGCTTGTTAGCGCAAATTCTTGCAAGATGGTGTTTTCTTCTGGTTTTGGGCCCCTGGTGTAAATGTATAGAAGTGGGGTTTGAAAACCGGTCGAGTGTGTTTTATTCAAAGGTCACAACCATGAGCGTCGAGCGTATCCCACAAAGCGAGCCCATTTCGGGCCTAAAATCAAGCGAGCGGGCACTTTGTCTTTCAACAGTGAGGATYCACAGAGGGGGCATATCGATGTCCATCGGGTAAGTTTGGGTCGTAGAAGTTGCATGGGGTCAAGCACCTGAGCTCATCTCCTATGGCCAAACTCACGAAGAGATCAAGCCATTTTGGCTATCGGGACTTCGGGAGAATAGAGGGTCTCCTCCTTCCACTKCATTTCAGAATCTCGAAGCCTGAAATGCCAAAAAGGTCCAGGCCAGAGGTGGTCCCACATTTAAGAAGTGATCTAGGTCATCCATCCAGTGGGACACATGGCGCGTGATCAAGCCATTTCGGCTATCGGGACTTCGGGAGAATAGAGGGTCTCCTCCTTCCACTGCATTTCAGAATCCTGAAGCCTGAAATGCCAAAAAAGGTCCAGGCCAGAGGCGGTCCCACATTTAAGAAGTGATCTAGCATGTCCATCCAATGGGATGCGTGGCATGCGATCAAGCCATTTCGGCTATCGGGACTTCGAGAGAACAGAGGGTCTCCTCCTTCCACTTCATTTCAGAATCCTGAAGCCCGAAATGATGAAAAGGGTCCAGGCCAGAGGCGGTCCCACATTTAAGAGATGATCTAGGCCATCCATCCAATAGGACACATCACACGCGATCAAGACATTTTGGCTATCGGGACTTCAGGAGAATAGAGGGTCTCCTCCTTCCACTACATTTCAGATCCCCGAAGCCCGAAACGCTAAAATCCTGAAAGCACCTTTGAAGATAGGCATGGGGTCACAGCCTGTGGTCACTTGGGGTGATAGAAAGAGCTATGCAAAGGGCCAAAGCATTGGGTTTAGCTGCAAGAGGGATCACCACATTTTCCAGAGACCAGTTCAGCTCGACCTCAATCTTGTTCCTTGCTAAAAATAAATGAAGGTGGATGGAGATAGTTGAAACCTCATCTCACTCATTAAATGCAAAGCATGGAGGTTCTAGCAGGTAGTTTGCCCGAGATGATCCTGTACGTTGGTTTTCTCCAAAGAAGCCATTTCGAGTTCTCATCTGACCAGAGGAGTCTGCACACGTTATTTTATCCTTTAATGTTTCAGCTACCTCCCCTGCAAAGGCCATGCAAAGTTAAAGTGACGTCTGACAAAGGAGTTCAGGCCAGATTTGACTGAGGACACACCACACCTTGAAAGTCCTGAGACGCCTCTGCTGGGTGAAAAGGGAGGAGTATATGTACTCAGTTTGGTATTTTTGTAAGTATCGATGGTTGAGCTAATCTCCCGACTGTAAAAAATTTATGAATAATTGGTTGCTCTGGTTATGTATTGGCACTTGAGACTTATTGCCTTATGAATGTTAGCCTCTTTCCATCTCTCTATTTACACTATGTTAGAACCGCTCGGAATTGGAGGATCCATTCGAGTTGTGTCATTATAGGATGATGTATGTTGGATCACTATAATAGTTGCATTGTTTCTAATCAGTTCTTGTATTTTCCCAACGTTGACTGACTTGGAATTGGAAGATCCAGTCAAGTCACCTTTCAGTTCCCCAAAACTATGAACCAAGAGGATCTTGTGTTCTAATTTTTTCCTCTTCAAGATGTCGAAAGGCCTGATGCCGAAGGAATTCTTGCTCACTCCCCTTACCAAGTCTTCCATCTGCTCATTTATAATCAACCCACTGACTAAAATTAGGTCAAGACCTCTTTTGTTGTTACATACCAGGCCCGGTTTTCTGAGTTAGATCTATATCTTTCTGGGCCTCTATCCATTCAATCACCCCATTAAAATTATTCATGACATAAACTGATGGGCATTGGGCTCTGCTCTTGCCGCAATCCAGGAGTGAATTTCGACACTAACAGTGCTTGATATAGATAGATAGATAGATTTTTTTATGCTTTGTGCTTATGATGAATCTGGATGTTAGATCTGATATAAGTGAATGTGCTTAGTGCTTGAATCTGCTAGATCTAATCCATTTATATATGTTAAGTTCTTGAATACATTAGATCAAGGTGAATGTTGTGATGCTCTATTTTCTCTACGGAGTAGATATTGGTTAAACAATGATGAACTAACAGTGTTAAGTTCTCTATTAAGTGTTATAATCACATATCTATGTCCTAGCTAAGGTTGCATAAATCTGAGTCCTGCAACCACCCCTGCCTCTACCTCGGGTGACACTTCACCTGATTCGTAGGTGTTGTCGAAAGGGTCGGTAGTTAGGGTTTTGTTGGTGCGTTGTTGTAGCCTTGAACCCTGGGTCTGCCCCTATGCCAACAAATGGTTCCATTGCTGGGACCCGAAACTGTGATTGTTGGGAACTGAGGAAGACGAATCTATGTGAAAAGATCTGACCTGACATTGTGAAAGCTCTGTGTGTAGATCTATTGCTCTAGTGTGTAGTACTCTACCTAGTTTGACAAGCTTTGTGCTAAGGAAAAGAAGTCTGATATGAAGAAAAGAGGTGAGATCTGAAAGATTCATGCTGAGAAAGGTAAAAGTGAGACTTTTTTATTAAAAGTGGTAAGATCTGAAAGCTCTGTGCTCTGATAAAGGTAAGAATATTGAAAAGTTCTAGATTTGAAAGATTTGTTCTCTATAGAAGTAAGATAAGTGGAAATTTTTGTTTTGACAGTATGGATCTAGGTATGTTTGATAGATTCTATCCAAACTTGAAAACTAGGGTATTAATAGATGAAAGAAGATTTGATATGAGTAGATATGATAAGAATAGTGAAAAGTATGTTAAACTTATACATAGAAAGAATGTTTGGACTAATAAGTGTATGCATAATCCTAGAAAGAAATGTTTGTAGGTTAGCTACCATGATCCTAGCGTGCAGTACAGGAAAGGCTGGGGATCATTTAAAAGAAAGAGAGGATTAACCATATGTTATAGTTGCAGAAATCCGAGACATATTGCTAAGGAATGCCCTACGAAAAGACCTAGTTGTCTTTGTTGTAAAGCTATGAACCATGAAGTATTAGATTTCCCTAGAATAATTGGTGTTGGCCCTTGACCAGGTTTTGTGGATATCTTGTCAATTTTGATCTATTTTTGGACTTCGACAACCTATCGAAGGAGGAGCGCAAGACGAAGCAGAGATCGCGGGATCTCGGCCCCTTTTTGGGTCCTTTTTGGGATGTGGTAATATGTAACGGGAATGGGATGTCGGTCCATGGGTTTACCCATGTTTAGGCCTATTTTGTATATATAAATAGATGCTTAGGCTAGATAGAAGTAGTGGTGCATCTATGTGATGTGAATGTATGCTAAGTGTAGGTAGAGTCTATAAGTACTTTGTGCATGACTGTGTGAGACTTTTAGAGCTAAGTGCAAGTCATTGTAGCAAGATTGTGGAAGGCTTAGTGCTGGAACGCAAGGAAGAAGGATCTAGCGAGTTGCGCAGATCTTCTGTCCTGTGCGGAGTAAGGGTTTTGAGGCTCTGTGCTTGTAACCAAATGACTGAAGACAATAAAGAAGAAGAGTTGGTGGACGTAGCCCCAGGGTGGGGGTGAACCACATAAACATTGTGTTGTTATGCTTTGCGCTTGTATTAATGTTCTTATGACTCTCTTGCTAAGTGCTTTGATGGATATAGATAAATTTGTTCATGCTTTGTGCTAATGATGTGTAAGAATGTTAGATCTGACTTCTATGAATGTGCTTAGTGCTTGCTTCTGCTAGATCTAATCCATCTGTTTGTACTAAGTACTTAACTACATTAGATCAATGTGAATGTTGTGAAGCTCTATTTTATCAACAAAGTAGGTATTGATTTCATATTGAGGATCTGACGGTGCTAAGTGCTCTATTAAGTATCATAATCATAGATCTTTGTCCTAGCTAAGGCTACAGACACCTGAGTCTTGCAACCACCCCTACATCTACCTCGGGTGAGACTTCATATGCTTCGCAGGTGTTGTCGAAAGGGTCAGTAGTTAGGGTTTTTTTGGTGCATTGTTGTAGCATTGAACCCTGGGTCTGCCCCTGTGCCAACAAATGGTTCTATTGTCAGGACCTGAAACTGTGATTGTTGGGAACTGAGAAAGAAGGATATTTGTGCAAAGATTCATCCTGAAGTTGTGAAAGCTCTGTGCATAGATTTGTTGCTCTAGTGCATAGTATTCTACTTGATTTATAAATCTTTGTGCTAAAATAAAGAAGCCCGATCTGAAGAAAATAAGTAGGATCTGAAGGAAAGAAGTAAGATCTGAAATTGTTGTGCTCTAATAAAGGTAAAAGTGAGAATTTCTTATTAAAAGAGGTAAGATATGCAAGCTCTATGCTCTGATAAAGGTAAGAATAGTGGAAATTTTTAGATCTGGAAGCTTTGTTCTCTCTAGAAGTGAGAGAAGTGGAAATTTTTGTTTCTAGAGTATGGATCTAGGTATGTTTAATAGAGTTTGTCCTAGCTTGAAAACTAGGGTATTGATAGATGAAGGAAGCTTTGATATTATTAGATCTGACAAGAATAGTGAAAGATACGTTATACCTATGCATAGAAATAATGTTTGGACTAACAAGTGGATGCAGGATCCTAGAAAGAATTTGTTGCAGGTTAGCTCCTATGCTCCCAACGTGAAATAAAAGATAAGTTGGGGATCACTTAAAAGAAAGAGAGGATTAACCCTCTCTTACAGCTACAGAAGACTAGGACATATTACTAAGGAATGCCCTGGAAGAAGACCTAGTTGTATTTGTTGTAAAGATATGGACCATGAAGTGTTGGATTGCCCTAGAATGATTTCTAAGCTTGAGGGAATGAATCTGAACCAAGAAAACCCTAAGTCAGATCTAGAAATGGAAGAATCCCAAAAAGAATCAGAGAAAGTATTGTTACAGATGAAATAAACCTTGAATGACCACCGACATATCAACTTATCAGGGATATTCAAAGAAAAAGAATGCATCAAAGAAATAATAGGAGACTTTGACATTGACTGTGTTCTGGATGAGGAAACACAGGTGAATATCATGACAGAGAGAACTTGGGAAGTTATAGGGAAGCCTACTATGATTCCTTCATTAGGAGGAATAGGATTATTAAGAGGAAAACTGGTAAACCTATGTGGGAAGCTCACTCATGTACATATGCACGTTAATGGAACTTCGACAGAAGAAGATTTTGAGATTATTAAATTTATTGAAGACAGTGCCTTGTTTACCATGTTACTAGCCAGCCCTTAGATTGAAAGAGACCAAGCCAGAATGAAATAAGAAGAAGCAGTGTTAGAACAATAGAAGTAGGAGTCAAAAGAATTCATGACTAGAAGGATCGCACATTTGATTGTAGACTAGGAGAACAGATCGAAGCTATTTAACACCAGAGACCTTGATGTCAAAGTTGCAAGAACCCTAGAAGACCAATAGAAGACTGAAGTACTTATCCCAGATAAAGAAAAAGTATTACCCTCGAATCCTAGGAAAGAATCTTAGCAGTGCGCAGTGACTATGTCAAACGAAGATAAGAATTAGATTGGAAAAAGAAATACCAAGATGAAGCTCACTAGAAAGAAGGCTAGAAAGCTAAGTAAGAAGAGGGCTAAGATTGAAAAGTTACAGAAGGTTCTAGAGGGAACCTCAAAGAAGGAAAATTTGCAAAATTGGAGCTTCGTCGGGATTTCATAACAACGACACATGGCACTTCACCATGGTGAAGCAATATAGTCGTTGGGGAACGTTATATTCGTTAGATCAATGCTCTGAACGGATAGAAAACCATTTATGTCCAGCCAACTCACTATCTGATCGTTGAGACCATGCCATAATGGACAGAACCGAGTTAATGAAGACCTCGTACCCGTTGCAAGCGACCCATTGTCGAGTTACCTATTTATCCCATCGTGCCACGCTCCGAGAACACTTTTTCCAATTGAGAATTTGATCCCACAGACTACATTGAGTTTATACCATGATCATCGTGCTTCTGCTCTCTCTCTCGTTACTATGTCTAAGCTACCCCTCCTGAACCCGATATTTTTAACCCCGAGCGTGTATGTTGGACGAGTTGAGCATTACAGAAAGAGTTATTGAGGAAGTTTTGGTCGACTTGATGATTGAAAGATTCATGTTGGAGAGAGAATTATCCACAGGTGTACAAGCATCATCCATGAGAGGACTTCTAGCCTCTCCATCAACTGCTCGAGTTGGACCATCCCAGCAATCAGATGAGAAGCGAACTAAGAACGGGGATGATCTCACGAATGCTAAGTTGATTCTGAGCATATTACCTACTTATATACCACATTTGAGCGATGTTGTAAACCGCAACAACGTACCTAGAGATTTTGAGTATGCCTTGGTCACTGTGTACCTCCCAAAAGGGATATCCATAGTTCGCACAGACCAAGATAAGATTTCAGTGTTGAAGTTTAGTGACTTCAACCTCGATGACTGAAAATTTTACAACATGCTCACCCCGTATAAGTACCTGAGAAGAACAAAGGGAAAGAATTTGAAGATCGTCCCTCAGTCATGGACCCATAACCTCACGCAGTCCACCTTGCTAAACGTTATGAAGATTTTGCACTTCGGACGCCACTAGGAGGTGAATGAATGTGTCAAATTGTTGTTGTCTTGTTACCATGGAGGTTATCTATGGTTAAACCATCGCATAACAGTGGATCCGACGTTGATAAATCAGATCACCGGGCTTAGTATGCAAGGACCCGACCCACAGGATTTCTACCCTAGAAAATCCATGGACTGTGCTCTTGCATAAAGGATCAAGAACACGTACAACAATGTCGAGAAGGGAATGTGAGGCTATAAGGTAGCTTCTATCTAGAGTGGCGCAGTGTACCTCACCTGTCAATTGATCGTAGGAAAGATAGTACGCAAGAATCGACCCACCCAAGTGACTAGTTTTTTAGTCGACCTCATAGGAAAGTGCGCAGAGGGCCTACAAATGAATTGGGCACAGCACCTGGTGAACCAATTAGAACTTGACTGCAGAGAAGCCCAAGATTAAGGGTATGAATTCCACTTTAGCTAGATTTTGATCCTGATCGCTTTCATCACCTGGGAGATGTTGGAAGGTGCAACCTTCCCAGACATCGAACCCTTTGAACCATTGGCCACAAAGTTCAGCACACTGTGGTATTCATTGTTCAAGCGACATGAATAAACAATGGCAGTCCAATACTATATTTCACACATACTAAAACCAGTTGAAGGTAGCCATACAGTCCGCGCCTCGCATAACTACAAATACTTTATATAGTTTTCGACCTTTGATGAAGTTCAACATGGACTGCCATTTCATTTATATTATAGTGTGTGCTAATGAGCACAAGAAGCAACTTCAGTCCTACTACAAGCTAATGGAGGGGGACTTGGAAGAGATCACCAAGGATTGGTCGATGGATCTCCTCATTCCAGTAGACCCTGCGGAGATATCCGATATAGACAGTCCATAAATTGTGTTGTATACACCCAGACCTAGCAATATAAAGAAGACTGAAGAGGTCCATGATTTAGACAGTGCATCTGTGAATACTACTTCCATCTCACCCGAGCAAGGAGGTGATGATGCAGAGTTGAATGACACAAAGTTCGAGCAATAGCAGGGTGACGAGGTTGATCCCCTGAAAAAGAGGAAAGGTTCACCTCTGAAACCTTTCGCCTGGAAGAAATCGAAGGCCACTATGAAGAAGATGTATACCATCCTCACCTTTGATGACTTCAACTTCCTTGTAGCAGCCCTGAATGATGGTTCACTCGAGATAGCAGAGAAGCAAGAAGAAAAAAAAGAGGAATTGTATGATCAAATCACAACTGAACTTCAAGGAGTACAACAAGCCCTACAATCTAGCCACATAGTCTTCACTACGCCGGGAGATCCAGAAGTGGGAGATGAGCTAACTCAACTCCACTGAATAGTTGATACAGTCGAAGCTCATCTTCGACGAGCACAATAAGAAACAGTGCAAGCCATCCAGTCTTTGGTACAAGTACAGGGAGTACTTGTATAAAAATGTCGAGCTGCCAAACAGGAAAAGAATGCTCTCCAAGCAAACTTCGATGAAGAAAAGGCACAGTTGTAGCAAGGCAAAGAACAATTGCTCGCCAAGAAACTCGAAGTGAAGGAAATGGTCAACGGAGCACTTCGCTCTGTGACTGTTGTAGCAGTAAAGGTAGAGGATCAATTCATGAAGCAAGTAGATGAACTTGAAGAAGTGATCCAACAATGCACAACATATTTAGAGCTACACATTATGCCCAAGACTCCACAAGAGGTAAGAGACAAGCGAGAAGCCACTGCCCGTAGCGCAATTGACAGCCTGAAGGCCCTTACCTTAGAACGCAAGCAATTCGTTGATCGCAGTTCCCAGACATATGGGAAACTTACCAAGAACCCAGAGTTGCAGGCACTGGAGTCACAGCAGAAGTCTCTGTTAGTTGTGGAGAGAATGAAGAGATCTCAAGAGCAGCAAACCGCCCAACAACAAATCCATAATATCCAGAGCAGAGTTATGGAGATAAATCAGAAACTCCAGTCGGTACAATATAAGGCGTATCAGTTGTTTACAGAGGTGGAAGGCCAAGGAGCAGAAATGGAATAGGTTAGCACCGCGGAAGAACAATGCCTGGAAGGACATGTGAATGATGCAGTCATTAAAGAATTTGTTGAAAAAGAGTATGTAGCACAACAGTAAGTCGAAGAAGTTCAAGCCAAGCTCGAAGCGTGTTGGCATATTTATTATGGGCAGACAGAAGGCAGAGTATTTGTTTGTCATTTATGGCTAGCTAAGCCCAATGATGATGAACAAGAGAAAGTGGAAATACCAGCAACACAATGATGATCACATGGAAAGATCATAACCGTAAACTCCAGGAGTCAAGGAAGCAACTCACAGCAAAAAATCCCAAAATGTGATAGATTAGAGCATGTCAAAGACTTCATTTCAGAGTTTCGCAAACCGGGAAATCGGAGTTTCAGATACCGGGAGTTGGAGGAGTCAAGAGTCAAGACTCCTCATCACAGGAGTCTCGAAGTCGCGAAACGCCGAAATCTCTAAACATGCACATCAAAAAAGAGTTTCGCAGACCGAGAAATAACTCCATTTCGAAGTTTCGAATACCGGGAATTGGAGGAGTCAAGAGTCGAGACTCTTCATCGCAGGAGTCCCGAAGTCGCGAAATGCAAAATGTCGAAATCCCAAAACAACCGCATCAACAAAGAGTTTCGCATACCGGGAAATAACTCCATTTAGGAGTTTCAGATACCAGAAGTTGGAGTGTCGAAACACTTCACCACAAGAATGCCAAAATGCCGAAATGTCGAAATCCAAAAAACACCTTTTGGTGTAGGTTTCGGTTACTGGGAGTTGGAGTGTCGAAACACTTCACCACAGAAATCGTGAAATGTCGAAATGAAAAATTGAGTTTCGGGGATCGCCACATGGAGTTTCGGAGTTTTAGGGATTGCGACATGGAGCGTCAAGATATCTCATCACAAGAATTGTCGAAATTGTGAAATGCTGAAATGAAAAATTGCAACATGGAGTTTCGGGGATACAGTTCGAAAAAGACAGTAAACAGCCTGATGAAGATTTTTCCTTGCTAAAAGTGGAATTAGAAGAGGTAAAGAAAATAGAAGACATACTAAAACAACAATTGTCAGACAAGAAAGCGAGGTGTGAATCCTTAGAAGAAGAGATAGTAAAAACCAGAAAAGAAATGGAGAAGTTTAAGGGATTGTATCACCAAAATTTGCCAAGTATTACAGCCTTAGAAGGATTAACCTCCATTCTAAATTAGCAAAGAAACCCAAAGTTGAAAGTTGGATTGGGGTATGAAGAAGGATCAAGTAGTGATCATCCAAGTAATATAGAACCTATCAAGTTTGTCAAATCCTCAAATATTGGCAATAGTCACTCTGCAGAAACAAAGAAAGAAAATCACCCACCAAGAAGGAATGAAAGAAAAAGTACCAAAACCGACTCTATAGATCAAAGAGATTATCAGCATGAAAGAAATCGACCTCCTCAAAGAAGACAAACTTTTTCAAGGTACAAAGGTTTTTTCTATGGTTATTGTTTTCTCTGCTCTAATTTTGGTCACAAATCTATAAACTGTTCTTTAAGATTTAGATATGAGCAATCAAGTTTTTCAAGGAATAATTATATGCCACTACAAAGATTGAGACAGCCAAGCAACAAACAATCACAGACTATAAATCATGTGATGACTGGGAGAAGGACACAAGTGAAACACAACAACAGTTATGAGCATAAAAATCGTTATGATCTGTTATTTAGTGAACCAGAATGTTACAACTGCCATAATTATGGACATAAAGCTGCAGACTGTCGCTTAAGGAATTACAAGCCAGATTTGATCCCCACTGCTGAAAATGTCAAGGTTTGGAAGAAGAAAGAAGATGGCAAGTGTGTACTAGTGTTATCTGCCCAAATACAAAAGAATCCCTGGTATATTGACAGTGGATGTTCCAAACATGTGACTGGAGACAAAAGTAAGTTTCTAACTCTAAGTGAAAGAAAATCAGGGAATGTAACTTTTGGAAATGATGCACCAGGAAAAATAAAAGGTAAAGGAATGGTAAGTTTGAGTAATGGCAAAGGGAAAGCTCAATATGTGTTGTTTGTAGAAGTTCTGAAACATAATCTTCTTAGTGTTAGCCAAGTCTTTGATGGAGGATGTGAAGTTGTTTTTACCTCTAAAGACTGTAGAATAAAATCTGTGAATTCAGGACAGCTAGTTGCAAAAGGGATAAGAACAGAAAACATTGTCTATGTGTTAAAAGAAGAAAAAGAAGAATGCCACTTAAGAAAGTATGATGAAAGTTGGTTGTGGCATAGGAGACTTGGACACCTAAATTTTGATCATATAATCAAGCTCAGAAACAATGGGGCAGTAAAAGATCTTCCAAAGATATTAAAGCCATATGAATCTGTTTGTAAACCTTGCCAGATAGGAAATCTTACTCGCACTTAGTTCAAATCTAAAAACTTTCCTTCAATAGAAAAACCTCTCCAGTTTGTACATATGGATTTATGTGGACCATCAAGAAAAGAAGGTACAGGAAAAGAAAACTATTTTATGTTGATTATTGATGATTATTCTAGACTAACGTGGGTTGCCTTTTTGAAGGAAAAATCTAAAGCATTTGAAAATTTCAAGTGTTTAAGACTCTGACTGAAAATCAAACATGAAAAAGATTAAAGGTAGTAAGGTTTGATAGAGGAGGAGAGTTTAGTTCATGGAACTTCAAAGAGTTCTGTGATAAACATGGGATCAACAGAGAGTAAACAATTCCAAGGACTCCACAGAAAAATGGAGTTCTTGAGAGGCAGAATAGATCAGTACAGTAAATGGCAAGATCAATGATGAATGAAAGGAACATACCTCAGACATATTGGGTAGAAGAAATTCTTACAGCTGTTCATATCCTTAACAAAGGTCATCTCAGGCCACACAGTGACAAGACTCCGTATGAACTATGGTTTGGAAGACCTGCTTCCATCAAGCATTTTAAAGTCTTTGGGAGTAAATGTTATATCAAGAACAATGATGAAAATATTGGCAAATATGATGACAAGGATGATGAAGGTATCTTATTGGGTTATTCTACAAACAGTAAAGGGTACAGATGTTACAATAAGAGACTGCATAAACTGGTTGATTGTATAGACATAAAAGTTGATGAAGAAATCTCGGTCAGAAATGTAAGCAGTATTGAACCAAGCACAGAAGATATAGTTGAAGATGAAGATGAACAAGTCCAAGGATTATAAAGAGAAGAATATGAATCATATGAAGATACGAATACTCAGGCTAACACAAATCAGCAGAAAGAAGAAAAATCACCTCTCAGAATTGTTAGAAAGAATCATCCTGAAAATCAGATAATTGGAGATATAAATAAAGGAGTTCAAACAAGAAGGAAATTGATTAAAGACTCAGAACAATCTCATGTTGCTTTTTTATCTATGACTGAACGTAAAAATTTTGATGAAGCCATCCAGCATGATGATTGGGTTAGAGAAATGAATGAAGAGCTTGATCAAATTGAGAAGAACAATACTTGGGAGCTTGTCCCTAGACCTGAAGATAAGAATGTAATAGGTTCCAAATGGGTGTTCAAGAATAAAATGAATGAAAAAGGACAAGTTGTTAGAAATAAAGCCAGATTGGTCTGTAAAGGGTATGCACAAGTTGAAGGTCAGGACTTTGATGAAAATTTTGCACCAGTGGAAAGATTGGAATCCATCAAAATGTTTCTTTCTTATTCATGTCATAAGAAATTTAAAGTTTATCAGATGGATGTTAAGTCAACATTTATTTATGGAGATCTAGAGGAAGAATTATATATGGAGAAACCTGAAGGATTCTCATTGACAGATAATCCTAATTATGTTTGCAAGCTGAAGAAGGCCTCATATGGACTGAAACAAGCACCACGAGCTTGGTATTATAGACTAGACAAATTTTTACAAGACAAAGGATTCAAGAAAGGTACTGTTGATAGCAACCTCTACATTAAGTTTGAAGGTGATAATTTACTAGTTGTTTTGGTTTATGTAGATGATATTATTTTTGGCTGTACTAATGAATCATTTGTCGAGTGGTTTTCTAACTCTATGAAAATAGAATTTGAAATGTCCATGATAGGAGAACTGTCATATTTTCTTGGTTTACAAGTAAATCAGAGTTCTGCAGGAATATTTATCTCTCAAGAAAAATATTTGAAAGAGATGTTGAAGAAATTTTAGATGGATGATTCCTCTCATGTTATCACACCTATGGTGGTTGGTTGCAAGCTCAGTAAAGATGATATTTCACTGGATGTTGATCAAAGGACATATCACTCTATGATAGGCAGTCTTATGTACATCACAGCATCTCATCCTAATATAATGCAAGTTGTTGGAATGGTAGGTCATTATCAGTCTTCTCCTAAACAAAGTCATTTGGTAGCTATCACAAGGATATTCAAATACTTGAAGGGAACAATGACTTGTGGTCTGTGGTATCCCAGAAATCAGAATTTTCAGTTAACTGCTTATTCAAATGTAGACTAGGCAAACTGTGTTGATGAGAGAAAAAGCACCAGTGGAGGAGCATTCTTCCTGGGCGACTCATTAGTATCATGGCTTAGTAAAAAGCAAGGATCTATTTCCTTATCAACTACAGAAGCAGAGTACATTGTTGTTGCTACCTGCTGCACTCAAATTTTATGGATGATACAAACTCTTGCAGATTTGAAGGTAACTTACACTGATTCCATTCCACTTCATTGTGATAACACCAGTGCCACTAGTCTCTCTAAGAATCTTGTACTTCATTCAAAATCTAAGCACATACCAATAAAATAGCATTTTCTCAGAGAACAAGTTACAAACAGAATTGTTCAGATGAATTATATTCCTTCCATAGAACAGATAGCTAATATCTTTACTAAACTGTTAGCAGCGACCCCTTTTGGATATCTTCGTCAAAAGTTGGGGGTTATAACTTCTTTCGTCTAATATTTTCACCTGGTCAAGGGGAGTACTTATTGAATATCTATTGTATTTATAAGATACTCATAGTTGATAGGGGGATTATGTACTGCAACAGCTCAGGGGGAGTGCGTTTCTTCTTTGACATTCATTTCAAAGCGGAAGAAAGTGTGGTAATTTCAAGGATGCTATAGTGGTATAGTTGGATGTTCTTCAAGGGGTTTCCATCAATGCCAAAGGGTGATATTGTTGTCATATTTATTATGGGTAGACAGAAGGTAGAGTATTTGTTTTTCATTGATGGAAAGCTCAGCTCGATGATGATGAACAAGACAAAGTGGCAAGACTAGCAGCGCAACGATGATCACATGGAAAGATCAGAACCGTAAACTCCAGGAGTCAAGGAAGCAACTCATGACATAAAATCCTAAAATGCGATAGATCAGAGCATGTCAAAGACTCCATTTCAGAGTTTCGTAGACTGGGAAATTGAAGTTTCGGATACTGGGAGTTGGAGAAGTCAAGAGTCGAGACTCCTCATCACAAGAGTCTCGAAGTCGCGAAATGAGAAACGCTGAAATCCCGAAATAGGCACATCAACAAAGAGTTTCGTAGACCAGGAAATAACTCCATTTCGGAGTTCTCGATACCAGGAATTGGAGGAATCAAGATTCAAGACTCTTCATCACAGGAGTCTCGAAGTCGCGAAATGTGAAATCCGAAATCCCAAAACAAGCACATCAACAAAGAGTTTCGCAGACCGGGAAATAACTCCATTTCGAAGTTCTGGATACCAGGAGTTGGAGTGCTGAAACACTTCACCACAAGAATGTTGAAATGTCGAAATGTGAAAAACACCTTTTGGTGTAGGTTTTGGTTACCGGGAGTTAGAGTGTCGAAACAATTCACCACAAGAAATCACGAAATGTCGAAATGCAAAATTGCAACATGGACTTTTGGGGATTGTGACATGGAGCATCAAGATATCTCATCACAAGAATTTTCGAAATCGTGAAATGCCAAAATGTGAAATTGCGACATGGAGTTTCAGGGATTGCAACATGGAGTTTCATGAATTCGGGACATGCGAAATTGTGAAATGCTGAAAGGGACTATTGTGAGTCTCGAAGACTCGAAGGGAAAAACGTCGAAATCCCATCAGTCGTTTGATTAGGAAAAGAAGGGATCAAATTATGAAGTTTTTTGGACCGTTGATCTGGATCCATTTCAGGGATCGCGACTTGGAGAGTTGAGATGCTTCGCAATAGGAATTCGTGACATGCAAAATCATGAATTGTCGAAATACGAAATGTGAAAGACATTTTGTTTCTTGTAATCCAACGGTGCAGGTGAATTCAAATATGATCGGAGGGCTATTGTTTCACCTCATAGTTAATTGATCAGTTACGATTCAGTTAGCAAAACTAATTCGTGATTCTTGATCGGTTGGTGATTCAGTTGCTGAGGCATGTGTGAATAAAAGAAGATATGAGACAACTGGGCAATGTTGGTCGTTCTGAATGAAAAATGAGTTGAACTATAAGAAAGGGAAAATTACAGTATGTGCAGTGTGAGACCAACAATATGCGCAGTGTGAGATAAAACTCAGAGATGAGTAACAGATGAGGAATAGACAGAAGCAAGAGAAAAATTGCAGAACAACTTGAAGCAGAGAAGAATTGCAGAACAACCAGAGGAAGAGAAGAATTGCATAACAGTCAGAAGCAGACCAGATTTATAGAACAGAGAAGAAGTGGTAAGAATTTATTTATCTGTGTTGTTGGTTATTCAATCATTTATTTATATTTCAGGGTGGCAGGGAGGTGCTAGGGAGGACTGTTGTCCTCAGAGGTTCAAGTGGGTGCTTGAACACAGGGAGTTGTAGCTTCCATTTGGCTACAGCCAGAAAAACTAGGGTGGCAGGGTGGTGCAAGGGAGAATAGTTGTTCTCTGTTATACAGGTTGGTGCATGTGTAACTGGAAGTTGGTGCCTGTGTAACTGGAAGTTGGTGCTTCCATCCAATTGGTGTTGGAACACTTAGGGAGTTGTTTCTTCCTTCTAGTGGGTGCTAGAGAAACCAGAGAGTTGGTACTCTCAAACAAGTTGGAGCTTGTAAAACAGAGGTAGTAGCCTCACATTGAGTTGGTGCTCAATTATAGATGATGTACAGAACTTAAAATATTGCCTATCATTTCACAAAAGAAGAGGTTTTCTCCCTTTATGGGCTTCCTCGTGAAAATCTGTCTCTTTGTATATCTTATGTGTGAGTAATTCTCATTATTTATGTTGTCCATATGTAGTATAATATTGATGGTCACTTGGAGAAAGATTAAAAAAATGGTTTAATTAAATTAAAATAGTTTAAGCACAGTGACAACTGATTCACCCCCCCCCTCTTAGTTGTCTTAGTAATTTCAACAATTGGTATCAGAGTGGGTTCCTTTTATTTAAAGGTAGATCTGTAAGCTTAAACATGACAAGTCATGAAGGGACTTCAGCGAGTGAGCCTCCTCTGTTTGATGGAACAATTTTTTCCTTTTGGAAGGTTAGAATGAGAACATACCTAATGGCCTTAGGTGCTAATGTTTGGGATGTATTAGAGACTGGATACATAAATCCTGTTGTACTAGCTTCCAAGGATGATAAGTTAAAATTTATCTTTAATGTTAAGGGAATGAATGCTATCTTGAATGGACTTGCAGAAGCCGAGTTTGTAAAGGTGATGCATCTTCAAACTGCCAAAGAAATGTGGGATAAACTTATTAGCAGCTATTAAGGAAATGAGAAAGTAAAAGATTCCAAACTTCTGTTACCCATGATTTTGGTCATCATGATGATGTATTGATGATGGTGTACTCAGGGTCTTCATAAGAACTTTCTCCTGAGAAAAGTTACTCTCATCTCTTTCCAGAAATCTCATTTTTGAAGAAGGTTCGCAGGCTGCTAGTATATTTGCTTGTGAGAATGCTTGATTCTCACAGGCTTACTTAAGCCAGGGTGCAAGAAGTTCGCACTATGTTGAACTGCTAGGGTGCGAACTCTTCCTAAAGCAAGGAAAAATATGAATTCTCGATGCTTCTAGAAGGGAATCTTCTAGAAGGATGAGATGGAATTTGAATGGTTATCCTAGTACTGGATTCCCTGATATTTTGGGATCATTCTTATCCAAGTAACTAATTCATTCTCTCCTATATATTGAGAGAATTCTCATGGAAAAGGTTAAGCAAGATTCATTGGAGAATTGGTGAAAGAATTGTGTGAAGGACTCAGCATTGAACAACAACTTGAAGACTCTACCAGGTCTATCAAGAGGATTTGATCTTCTTCATGCAAGGATTGAGCAAGTGTGTGTGCCGGAGCCAAGGGCCATCGAAAGGAAGTTTGTGACATCAAGGCTCAGGTTGTAACCTTTACTTTCCATTAATATGATATAGTAGCATGTCCCTTTCCCATAAAGCTATTTCCACTTTATTGTATAATTCCTTGATCATATACATAGATTGATTGTTGAATAGATTGTGCTATATTCACTTTGGTTGGTTTGTGTTGTCTTGGTCTTGGCTGCACGAGAGCACTAGAGAGAAGCGGGAGCAACAAAGACCATAGGAAGCGATAATAAGGTATGTTATTTGTTCTTACCCCTAGTTAATTCAATGGTCAAAATCTAGGGAAAGAGTCATGTTCTGTCTTGCTTTGTTCTATATCCAGATGGATCTAGGGAGTCTAGGGAGATCGGTTAGTATCCGCACCCACGTAAAGAGGTTGCTATCAAGCTCGAAGTTGAGAAACTTTTGAAAGTCGGCTTTATTTATCTGGTGGCTCTTACAGACTGGGTTTCCAATCCTGTCCCGATTGACAAAAAAGGAGGCATTATTCATGTATGCATTGATTATAGGGATATTAACAAAGCTTGTCCCAAAGACAACTTTCCTACCCCCTTCGTCGATCAGATTGTCGATGATTGCGCCGGAAGTGAAATATTCTCTCTCATGGATGGTTTCTCCAGCTATAATCAAATTAACATTGCTCCTGAGGATCAACATAAGACTGCTTTTATTTTTCCTTGGGGTACTTTTACCTATCGGAAACTCCCTTTTGGTCTTAAGAATGTGGGTGCAACTTTTCAACGCGCTATGTCTTATGCTTTTCATGATATCAAGAATATCGTTCAACCCTATTTGGATGATTTACCCACTCATTCTATGTGCAAAGTCGATCACCCTACCCACCTCCGAGCCATTTTCATTCATTGTCGATTCTACCGTATACGTTTAAATCCACATAAGTGCGTTTTCTGTGTAGAATCCGACCGTCTTCTAGGTTTTATTGTTTCGCGTCACGGGATCCTGGTGGATCCTTTGAAGGTTGAGGTGATCCTTAATCTCCCTCCTCCTTCTACACTATGCCAGTTGTAAATTTTGCAGGGGAAAGCAAACTTTATTTGTCGTTTTATCCCTAATTACGTCGAGATCACTCATGGTTTTACGCGGCTACTAAAGAAATATTCAGAGTTCATCTGGGATACCATTTCCAACAATGCTTTCGAAGCTTTGAAGTTGTCCCTAACACGAGCTCCGCTTCTCTTTCCTCCCGATTACAGTCGCGATTATTTCCTTTATCTTGTTGCCTCAGAGTACACTATTGGCATGGTTTTCGTCCAAGAGGATGATGCGCACGACAAACATGTTATTTACTACTTGAGTCGAAGTCTCACACCAACTGAAATCAAGTATCAACATGTCGAAAAACTGGCCTTGGCTGTCGTTCAAGCCGTCCAATGCTTTCGGCACTATATCCTCTCATGCAAGACTACGATGATTTCTCATTGCAACCTTATGCAACATATTTTGACACGTCAATTGCTCGGGGAAAATACTCCAAATGGATTGTGATACTCCAGGATTTTGACTTGGAATTTGATCGCGCCAAGTCTAAGAAGTCCTTAGTTTTTGCTGAGTTGATATGCGATTTTCCTCATTYTGCAATGGAAAATGTAGCAATGGATTCATTACCCGATGAATCTCTTTTCCTTATTAKCACTGACGATMTTTGGTATGGGGATATCATTATATATATCCAAACCCAGACTTTCTAGCCTACTTTGTCTAGTATTGAACGACGTCGCATACGCTATCAAGCTCGTCAATACATTATCCTCGGGGATACTCTTTACCGTCGGGGGATTGAATCTGTTTTTCGATGTTGTCTAACRTTCGACGAAGCCAAGAAAACTTTGAATGACTKCCATTCCAGAGCATGTGGTGGTGATATGTCTGGGTATGCTACTACCCAAAAGATCTTACGCGCAGGATATTTTTGTCCTTCTTTGTTTAACAATTTCATTATTGGCGTTCAGAAATGCCATGCCTGCCAGACCTACAATCAGAAAATTCGGTCACATCCTCCTCCTCTTCACCTTGTGGTCTCAGTTGGTCCTTTTTCGAAATGGGGCATCGATTTCATGACATGTCACCCTCACTCGGTCGGGGGGCATGGTTACATTATTGTAGCTGTTGATTACTTTACAAAATGGGCTGAGGCGATGCTGACATTTGACAATACTGGAAAGACCGCAACCTTATTTCTTTTTAATCACGTCATATCTCATTTTGGTGTTCCCCAAGCTATCGTCACTGATCACGGTAGCCACTTTAGGAATTTTATGATGTCTGAACTTACTGAGAAGTTGGGTCTTCGTCATGATAACTCAATACCTTATTATCCACAAGCCAACGGCCAGGTCGAAGCTATCAACAAAATTCTCATAACTATGCTTCGACGGATGATAGGAATTCATAAAACAAGTTGGCACACAATGTTGTTTTCGGCATTGTGGGTGTACCGGACATCTGTCAAGTCCACTACTAGGTTTACACCTTTTCAGTTAGTCTATGGTGTGGAATCCATTCTTCCTATAGAATGTGAGATACCCTCTCCGAAGCTAGATGTTGAACTCCTACCCAACACTTCTACTGAAGAAGAACGTCTATTGTATCTTATGCGATTAGACAAAACTCAACGTGACGCCACTCTAGTAATAGAAGCCCAAAAGAAACGTGTCAAGGCCCAATATGACAAGCATGTCAAGCCTCGCATTTTCTCCGAAGGTGATCTTGTTATTCTCTATGAACAGGATCGAGATGTGTTAGGAGCTGGGAAATTCAAACCCATGTGGCGAGGTCCTTATATTGTTCGTTGAGTTTTGGAAAAAGGAGCATATGAGTTGGTAGATTACGATGGTATCCCTTTGAGTGAACCCAGGAATGGGTTGTACTTGAATAAGTACTATGCATAAATCATTTGTGCACAAGTACTTGTATTTTTATTGTATCATACGTTTTGTGTGTTACTATAGTTTTCTTTTGTCGTTATCTGGTCTCTGCCCTTATGTGACGTTGTGTTTGATTTCCAAATGTCGGAGTCTTCGCTACCCTATATTGGCTTCACTGATGGCGCTAGCCATAGTACTCAGAACCTTGCTTCCGCTGTGTGGGCAATCTATGCCCCAACAAACGAACTTGTATCTTTACGAGGTGTGTGCCTCAGCCGTGCAACCAACAACATTGCAGAGTATAACGTCGTTATTAAATTATTGGTTGATGCTATCTTGCTCGGAATTCGTCATTTGGTTGTGTGACTTGACTCGCAGCTTGTAGTACTACAGTTAAGTAATATCTACTCTATTCGAAGTCCTACTTTTTTACGGGTGTATTTGCGAATTCGCCTCTTGGAACGTTATTTTGATCACATTGAATATCAACATATTCCTAGATGTCTAAATACATTAACAGATGCATTGGCTAATTATGTATTGGACAGACATTTGAATCCCTTATAAGTCAAACACATCGAAATTCACACAATATAAGGTAAATTGGTAGAAGCCATCTGTATATATAACGATCAAAAGAGTTTTTTACAAAAAGTTTGTCCGAAGACCAAAATGTCAAAATTTGAAGCTCATAGCTTCTACAAAGTGATGTCATGGATGACGTTCACAGTAACACACGACTGCCCTAGCAACCCTATCGAGCAGTCGACTCATAGATGTTGATACCCCTACAGTATGACATTGATCACGTCGTGGAACCTCTTCCAGAGTCATGTCTGGAATGTCTTCAGTCAGGCCCTCTAGATTTTGTTCCACCACTTGATAATCCCCAGCAGAGTCGCCAATTTTGTTATTGGATAAATCCGTAGTTGTGGACACTAACTGATCTCCCTAGATCCACCTAGATCTAGAACAAAGCAAGACAGAACATGACTCTTTCCCTAGATTTTGACCATTGAATTAAATAGGAGGCAAGAACAAATAAAATACCTTATTATCTCTTCCTATGGTCTTTGTTTCTCCCACTTCTCTCCAGTGCTCTCGTGCGGCCAAGACCAAGACAACAAAAACCAACCAAAGTGAAGATAGCACAATCTATTCAACAGTCAATCTATGTATATGATCAAGGAATTATACAATAAAGTGGAAATAGCTTTATGGGAAAGGGACATGCTACTGTATCATATTAATGGAAAGTAAATATTACAACCTGAGCCTTGATGTCGCAAACTTCACTTGCGAGAATGCCTCATTCTCGCAGGCCCCCTATAGCCTGCTTGCGAGAATGGCAGTGTGCATGTAGGGCTTGGAAAATCGACTTAAAAATGAAAATTTAACCAATGAAATTACAAAATTAAACCATGAAAGTGTTAAGGATGAAGAGCCTACCTAAATGTCAGAGATGGCTCGCTGAATGGTCTCTCGTAGATCCCGCAATCTGACGCCGAACTTGGAGGGTAAAAGAGGGGTTTTTTGAGCTCAATAGTGGAAATGTAAAAATGATATGGTAAAAAGAGTATTTACTCCTTTTATTCACTTTTACTATATCATTTTGGTTTTTTATGATTATTTATCGATTAAACCCTAATCCCTATTGTCATGTTGAGTATAACTCTTGCAGGCGTGATGACTTTGATGATCAAATACAGGGACACGAACATGTTTTTCTTTGTTATCGCATGTTTTTTTATTGTTTTTTATGGTTTTTATATAAAAACCTTGAGCGTGGTCTTTGTCTGTTCTTGCGCTCGTAAATACATGAGAACGGGATTGAGCGTACTTTTATCACTTTTTCGGGCTCAACAAGGTTATACGAAAAAGGAACCCCCCTGGAGTCCTCTTTAAGCTCTTTTCAGACTCTCTAAACATGAAAAGATCGCCGAGGGACCTTGCTATTTTCATGCTCGATAAAGTATTTGAAGTAAGTGTCTGGTGAGCGATAATTTATCTCTTTTTCGATCTCATTCAGACTATTTTACGAAAAATGAACTGAGAGAGTTCTCTTTTAAGTGTTTTTTCCAAACTCTATAATCTTGAAAAACCTTCAAGTTTTCTATCTCTGGACTCGTTAAACAAACATTGACAGACCCGTGATGGGACCGAACCACTCCTTCTTTGGGTTTGTTAAATATACTCCAAGGGACTCGTCCGAAGGATGAGCTTACATTACAAGCATATGTTATGCTCCTCGAGCTTGCGTAAAAATAAAGAGGTACTCGCCAGAAATGGTGGGGGAAAATTTGGGAAAGGGATATGTTATCATCTTCGTATTGATTGGTAGTAAGTGTCGCTCTTGAACATGACACCCCCTATTCATTATTTGAAGCCGGTTTGGGAAATCCATTTGCCTCTCATTCGATTTGCTACAAGGTCATTCCCTGTGTCATCTTTGAGTCAATGTTGCCAAATCATTGGTCGTGTCGTTCATATGTTCAAGAGAAGTCCATATCAAACCTATATTGAGTCGGCCATCTGCAGTTGTCCATTATTTCTGTGTCGGCCTTCCCTGTGTTTAGTTCAATTTGTATAATACTATGTTTCATTTTAAAAATCTGTTACTCATTTCGTGTCATTGATGGGGGATACATCAAGGCCCTCTTGTGATGAGTTTTGTTCTGTCGACTTCAACTCATTATCTGGAATCAAGACTTAGAAATTATTTGGTACCTTGGAGCTTGCATGCCTCAATGGCAGGTTTCCTCGCTTTCGACAGTTGGGTTTACATCATTGACCCCTGATCGAAAGATTCCATCGGATGTTCGACTTCAACTCATTTATTCACACTCGATGGATTGTACTATGATACCTTGGGATTCATTGACATCAATGGTGATTTCCCTCGCACTTGTTAACGGTTTCATCAATGACCAGTAATCAAGTGGTTTCTACCATGTTTGACTTCAAAACATGTAATCACATGGTTAGATTCGTACTTTGGGCGACGAGATTGAAGACCCTGGATATCATATTTGTGATCCAGGTTGCGATGGAGCATGTATAATTTG
>JASDQU010029786.1:12540-23550 GCA_032191745.1 Picea mariana | reverse complement strand
ATATCAATGAAATTAGTAGCAATCCCAAGTCACGGGTTGAACCTAGCTCTGATACCACATGTAACATCCCCATCTGGTACGATTCCTAAGATGTTCAACTGGTAAAAGCACCCTTAAATTTATTTTTTATTTTTTTGTGTGTGTAGGAAGGTAATAATGACACTATACTCAACATCGTAACACGACGACGACACAATGCATGCAACTCATGCAAAAACAACATAACGGCCCAACATAAAATCACATCAAGCACCTGGAAGAAATGTACAACATTCAACAGATGAAAAATAAGAATGACTACCCGCCCATCCTACCCTACAATGGTTAGGACCTCCAGGACACATAAGCAATGCTCAAGCCCAGGTTCCCATCGATTTTGACCATTTAAGGTCTCAGGGCTGGTGAATGTTCTAAGGAACAAGGAGGTGTCTACATCCCACCTGACACAAGCAAACCAAGCCTACTAAGCTAAGGACAATCATCCTAACAACCCAAAATTAATTACACAAGTAACTAGAACCCTTACAGTGAGCAAGACCAATCATATTGAATGTTTACAAAACCACGTACAAACATTAATTAATATTAAACAACAACCATTAATCAAGGCTAAAAGGTCGTTATCTATGATTTAAATTGGCGTTAATTATAGATCAATTAACCAGTCTAAATTCCATCAGCCAACGAGTTACCCACCGAACTTCACATGAATTACGACTCAAATTTAGCAAGTATGGGTTACCAATTAGGCGATATCTATAAATCCAACTAACCATAAACTTGAATAACAACATTAACATTCTTAAATTGGAATGTTACCTATAGCACTTATGAACAGTTAAACCTCAACATTAGTCTAGATATAATGATTGAAATAACCACACTAGTTGTTTATTATCATTGAGGAGGAAACTGCTAGCTAATAACATTGTTGTAGCAAATCAACAAGGTAATTACATATCTGTTACATAACAATTTATTACAACAATTAACTATGCATTTAACATAATGATTAACATAATCACTTAATTGAGAAATAACATGGTAGTTTGCATGACTATTTTCATAACAAGTATTATAGCACTAACAAGGCAATTATCATGTTAATTAAGATAACAATTAATATAACAATAGCGAGGCAATTTATATGATGGTTAACATAATGATTAATAGTGCAAAAACAAGGCAATTTACATAACTGTTAACCATTTAACTCGCTGCGACATTTGATCAATAACTAGGAATCTGCTGACCATTCACAGTGTTGTAGCAATTGTTCTGGCATTTAGTAAGGAAATTAATATAGCATTTAACATTTCAATTAACAAGCCAATTAATTGTAGCAATGGTTCTGGTGAATTCGTGGTCATTCCAACAAGCTCAGTCAACATTCTAAAGGAAAAAAACATGGGTAATTAAAGCAAGCTCCGGCAACATTCTAAAGGAAAAATCATGGGTAATTACATCAAGCTCCGACAACATTCTAACGGAAAAATCGTGGGTATTTAAACAACGATCAAAGTCAACTTGTAAAGGAAATAATCGTGGGCATTAAACAATGGTCTCAGACAGGTTTTGAATGGCAAAACGTGAGCATTTAAACAACGATCTCAGACATGTTTTGAATGGTAAAATCGTGAGCATTAAACAATGGTCTTAGACATGTTTTGAATGGTAAAATCGAGCATTAAACAATGCTCTCAGACATGTTTTGAATGGAAAAACATGAGCATTTAAACAATGATCTCAGACATGTTTTGAATGGTAAAATCATGAGCATTAAACAATGGTCTTAGTCATGTTTTGAATTGAAAAATCATGGGTAGTTAATCAACTATCACAGTCTCATTTTAAAAGGGAAAAACATGTATAGGGACACACCAGAAGGGCATTCATGGCTATCTGTAATCAAAATATGCATAATGATGTGCCCAAAATGCACCAGAAGGAACTCCATGTTTCCAACATCATTTAAAAGGGAAAAACGATGGCAAAATGGAGACATGGAAATGAATTCATTTTCCATTGCCAGGATACCAATGCCACGCCAACAGGACTACAAAAAAAAAATGTTTTTCATCTCCTAGACACCAATATAAAAGGCAGATAGGAAATCAAACGTTCTTCCCATTGCCAAAGTACCAATACACTGCAAACAAGAATACAAAAACATTTTTCATCTCCCGGACACCAATATAAAATGTAGATAGGAAATCAAACATTCCTCCCATTTCCAGAGTACCAATACAATGCAGACAGGAATAGAAAAATGTTTTTCATCTCTTGGACACCAATATAAAATGCAGATAGGAAATCAAATGTTTTTCCCATTGCCAGAGTACCAATACAATGCAAACAAGAATAACAAATAAGAACATTTTTCAATTTCCAGGATACCAATATAAAAATGCAGACCTGAAATCAATTCGCGCTTCCAATGCTATATCCCTAATAAAGCACATACAATAGTAAGAGAATGCAAGGATCCGATGGGAAAGGTCATGGAATGATTGTCAGGGTTTCTATCAGTTAAGGCATAGAGAAAACCAACCAGGACATAAGATAATCCACATGCAGAGGTCGTTGCCAAATGGAAGAATCAACGATTAGCCAGGGACAAACATCAAGGGTAGCTGGCTAACAGGTTCATCCTTCGCTCATCATCCTCACAAAAAAAAGTAGGGCGTTGAGATCTATAGGTATTTTAACGCTAAGGCGACGAATGTAGATCAGGCTCTTAGTCCACTGCTTAGGCAAGGACTGCTGAGCTAGGGATGAAGGCTAAACAACCATAAAATTCACAATCAACAAAGCAAGGTGGTCAAGACATGTGGGAAAATGAAGGTTGTGGGAGTCAACAACCGTCAAGCTAGGATAAGGAAAATTTCAGTCACCAATTTTAAAAAAACATCATTTTACTTTTCCATTAAATAAGAAGATCCAAGCATAAGTCATAATACATTCTACCATCTTTGGTAGTTGTGCGTGACCCCTTTACTCCACATGTGAGTCTAGTCAGCAAGCTATGGTCAGCCTGCATCATCAACAAATCATGTCAGAACTTATCCATATCATATCATCTAATCAGATGTACTAATATCACAGTAAAACAATCAAACCCCAATGGTACACTCCCTAACTTGATCTGGAGTCCAAGGGGTTCCATCAATGACTTTGCATCCTTGAGGTCCAAAATCCTGCACACTCAGTAAACCGAGTCAATAGCACCTGTCTATGTCAATGCAGTAAAACAACATGTCATCTACCCATAATGCCTCATAATCAAAATCAAAAGTTTTAATAGCATATTAATCTAGATCACTTGCGAGCAAGTGTCCTCAAAGAATAAGTTCGCTCATTGCGCCAGAGTGGAATGTTACAAAATATTCGTCAATGAATAAGAGCATGAAAAATTCATGTTTGAAGGCGTGCATGATATCCACCAATACAATATATGATTATCACATTGGGAATATTTTACTTTTCAGAAAGGTTTTCAAAAACATTCACTCAATTAGTAATCTTCATCTATCAAGAATCCAGACAAGGTTGGAAAAAGATCCATCATTTTATTCAAATGTGGATCATGGATGAGAGAGTGGGCCATTCACAAATACTACATTGTCATGGATGGATGATTTTGTTTTCCAAACATGGAGAGTGTATGCTAGATAGAGACACAATTCATATTCCGTATAATATTTCAAGGAGGGAAATCTACAACTTGTACAAAGGATATGCTGAAGATGTTGAAGGAGAGGGTAATTTTATTACATATGCATATTTTACAAGAATATGGAAGAAACAATTCAACAATGTATGTATTCCTAAGAATTCAAGGATGGTGATTTGTAGTATATGTGCTACTCTTAAATCAAGAAGAGATAAATTTGAAGGGGCCAAAAGAGATATGTATTTACTATTTTTTTTTTAAATTGAATAGTTATCAACTATGAAAACATATGATCAATATTTCCATTTTATGTCATGTGCAGATTCCATAATCAAATCACTTCAAGAACAACGAAATCAACAATCAAGTGAAAGACAAAATTTGAAAAAACATCAAAAGAAGTGTTATGATGCTCCAAACAAATATTTAGGTATGATAATTGATGGCAGGGACCATAAGAAAACAATTCTACCAAATTTTCTCTTTACACCTAGAAATTTATAGGAAGAGAATTTCATTCAGTTTCACTTGGTTGGTTGTATGGTTTTCAATGGAAATATGTGCCCAAGAGTTTACTTCATAGCTCCAAATATTCATAATGATGAAAATCTGACCATCACCATAATTCATCATGTTCTCACTCACTAGTCTGAAAATCTTCCTCAAGTTCTCTATCTACAATTGGACAACACTAGTCATGAAAATAAAAATCAAATTGTGTTTGGATATCTAAGCGTGCTTGTTGAAATGGGAATCTTTCAAATGGTGAAAGTTGGTTTCCTTCTTGTTGGACACACTCATGATCATATTGAGCAAATGTTCATTCGTTTTTATGTAACATTGAAGAGGAAAAATGTTGGAAGTATACCATCATTGATTGAATGTATCAAGAAAGCATACATTCCAGAGCCTGTTTTTCATATATTAGAAGAAATTGTTGATGCGAAGATTTATTCAGGGATCACATCGTGAATAAAAATGTATTGTGCAACTTAATGACATTAGCTTCCAACATCAATTTTGTTTCAAAAAAATTGATGGGAAAACACTTATATGGGGAAAGAAGTATTCAACTACTACAGAATGGGGGCCTTCATCAGGTTTATCATTTTTTAAGTTCATTGCATATCGTCCAATTTTTGCATCAAATTTATTATTTTTACAATAAGTTGCTGAAATCCATAATGCACGAAGGCGTAATAGAGATGTAGATTATTTTGAATGCTTGGAAGAAATTAAAAAGTCCATTAAGGATACATATGAGTACTTTGATGTTGTTGATTCTGTTTGGTGGGAGTCTTTTTTCAATAGTCAAAGTGACCTAATTTCAATCTCTACAAATGAAGATACAATGTTGAGGACTCCATTTCATTGGCCACAAAATATGCCAAATGAATCTGAAGAAACAAACATTGTTGAAGTTCAGGAATCCCAAGGTGCTATTGATATTACACAAGAAGAGGAAAGAGAAATGTATATTGGTTCTCTAAGGCCACGTGCACAACATGAAGCAATGGAAGACCTTTAGAGGGGTTTAGTACAAGATATTAAGGAGGGTAGCATGATTTCAATTTTAGAGACTAAAGATCCACATGGTTATCCATTCTGGATAGGAAAGGTTATAAAGATTGAGAAATAAAATGATTATGTTGTTGCAATTGAAGTGCATTGGTTTGCAACAAGTACAAACCCATTCAATGGTGTGTACAAGTCATAGATCGTGGTTGAGAAACATGTCAATAGAAAGAGAAAAAGAAAGGGTCAAAATACAACTCATCATTGCACTAACCTATTAAAATTAGATGGTGTTGACCTACTTGTTTATGAATTCAATTTGACAAAGAGGGGAAAATCTTCGCTCCAAGACAATAGATATTATCAAGAGGTTGTTTCTACAAGAAATAAATGCAAGATGGGAGTCTATTGAAACTAGTCGTAGATCTAGAACATATTTGACATCTGAAATGTTGGGCATGCATGTAGACTTAGATGGTGCATACATCCACAATAGAGAAGAGTATGGATCATCAACATCTTCATCAAAACATTCATCTAAAGACAATGTAGACTTTGATGGTATTTCAGAAACCATGAGTCAATCTGAATAAGTGTATGCAACATTTTATGAATTTTTGATCCATATGATGTTTGTATGGTAACTAAAAAAGATAATTGAACTTACATATGATCTTACATGATGTTATGAATCTTTTGTTATGTTTTATGAATGATATGTTTTTATTATTATGGATAATATAATAAAATTTCTTAGCTCATATGTTTTGAATATGGTCAATATAACAATACTTTTAAGAAATTATTTATGTTTCATTCAATGTAACTTCTATTTACTTTTTTATTATTAAAAGTAAAAAATTATCAAAAAGTGACATTGAATTTTTAAAGTATATTGTGATATTTTCATACCATTATGTATTACCTTGTGCTTTGCGTGATAATAACATTTAAAAAGTAAACATTTAAGGGTTTCTTTTATGATTTTGTTTACAATAATGATGAGTTCTCTTAGCACTTTATAAAAATGTGTCATTTTCATACCCCAATTTTAGAATGGGTCCTATCGGTAGCAGTACTTTTAAATTTGATGGTTGATTTTTCGGTTTTGGTTTTAATGGTACCAACTGATAAAAATATGATTTCAAAATTCAATGTTTTGAAAAGAAAATAAAAATAAAAAACATCTTATTTGTTTTTAGGTGTTGATTTTAAGGTTTTTCTAAGCTAGTGTCTAAGTTTTGAAGGCCATGTTTGAAAAATGTTGTAATTTTGACATTGTTTTAAAAAATGGTGCTACTGGTAGGACCACTTTTTGATTTGGGGGTTGATTTTGATGTTTTTTATGCAAAAATATGGGTTTTTTGGGCCAAAGTTCTCATTTTGAGTTTATAGTTATCATTAAGTTGGTAACTATGTTGTATGTGAGTATAAGTAATAAAATTAAAGTATCATTCCAAAAGTCATACCCGTAGGAATCGTCGGAGTAGCGTAAGGTTTCACACACGATAATTGTTGTTTAACTGAAATACTACTAACTCAGAGTCCAGGAGAACCTATAAATACCAAACACCATGTGAAATGGCATTTCACAATGTCTCTATAATGACGCTACACTAAGCCACATTATTCATTAATGGCCCTAGACAAATGCCACCTGAAGACACCAGTTGACCCTCGGGTAAGTAAATGGCCCAAGCGGCAGAAGGAAAGTTTTGTGTATGACGAGTGGCACTGTCTAGGAATCCTAGGTAAACTAAATACTGAGTTAACATCTTCCAACCAAGGGAAAACTCAATAAGCAAGCCAATGACACAAAATAAAATATATATATACACTAAGATACACTAGTATACAAAGAGTCATGCCCAAGCTTTGGGGATCAGGCATAATGTATTTTCAAGTAGAGCCCATTTTTGGGCTCAGAAAACATATTCCCTTCATAATCCTCCAATTTATAGGATCATTTTTCTAAGACATGTCGCACAATATAGGGACTATGCCAAATGGGGTTGAACTTTCATGCCCCCAACAATTCTTTGGATTTATCATAATATAGGACCATGTCACTGTCAATGTATTATCAAGGATAGACAGACCTGTCATACTATACCTTAACACAATGTTTATTCAGTTCGATACAAGTAGACGTGTCTCAAGATTTCTCATCTAGGCTCTTTAGGTGTATGAGGCATTCTTCAAGATCAAAACTGTCAGGTAGGAGCTCAATTTATAGTTCAAGGGAAGGGATCTCACATTCAATTGGAACAATGGAATCCACACAATGTATTAACTTAAAAGGAGAAAAACCTGTGGAAGCCTTAAACGAGGTTTGGTATTCCCAAAGAACAGGGTAAAGCATTAGATGCCAGTCATATTTTCTCTCCGTGATAGTTTTTTGAAAAATGGTATTAAGAGATATGTTCACAACCTATACTTGTCCATTTTCATGAGGATAATAAGGGGAAGAATGACCATACTTAAACCCAAGTTTTGATGTCAATTCCTTCATCACTACATTCTAAAAGTGACTTCCATGATCAGTGAAAATTTCCTTTGGGATTTTGAACCGGGCTATAATGTGGTTGAACAAGAAAAAATTTACAGTCCTACCATCATATTTAATAGTAGGCATGGCCTCTACCCATTTATTGAAGTAGTCCATGGCCACGATAATGTGTTGATGGCCCCTAGTAGAAGCTAGGTTGCAATCCATAAAATACACCCCCCACTTGGTGAAGGGACTGACAATGATGACTGGGGGAAGAGGGGTTGGATGCGAGCATATTTTTCGAGTGAACACCTAGAAAGGGTGACACTTCTTGATTGTTTCAACATAATATTTAAAAATTGACAGCCAAAAATAACCAGCTCGCAATAGTTTTTGGGTTGTCGCAAGACTGGATAGATGATCACCACAAGCCCCAGTATGACAATCATTAAGAAAGGACTCAAATTTCTCATTATTCAAGCAAAGAAATAAGATATTATATATGCCTTGATGATACAAAGTGTCATCGATGATAAGGTAACTTTTAGCTTGATGCAATATACGTTGTCGACTGTCTCTCGATAGATGCTGAGAGAAATTCAAGGTTTGAAGATAGATCAAAATGTGTCCATAACAAGGGTTCAAAGATGATATAAGGAAAATATTTACATCTTTGAATAAATCATTATGAATAACGTCCTCATCTAGTTGAGGGAAGTCTTATATTAACTCAAAGAAAACTAATGATTTCTTATATTTCGCCGAAGTAAAACCGAGGTCAAATTATTGAAAAATGAAAATACACTTATTGTATTATCCGCTTATGATATGCCTAGTAAGGATGTATTGAATTGGATTTACATCAAAAACTATGATAGTTCTTCAAAGCAATATATAATGTCATAATATTTGAACCGCATGTATGGAAGCCAAGGCTAGTTTATTAACGTGAGAGTATTTAAGTTCAATAATGACTAAGTTTTGACTAAGATAGTAAACAATGTGCTCATGGAGCTCATTTTCCTCCTAAACCAGAACCATACCAACCATCCCTTCATATGTGGCGATATAAAGAAAATAATCTCTACTGTAGTCCGGAGGCTTCAACAGAGGCATCGATACCAATGGTTTCTTAAGAGTATCGAAGGATTTTTTTTCTTGATCATCCCATATAAATGGATTGTCCCTCTTCAATAGATGCATAAAACCCTTAGTTATATTGTCATATTTTACTATAAACCAAGGCAAGAACATAGACTTCCCCTGTAAAACCCTGAAGTTGACGAATCTTGTGCGGGGGAGGAAATCAAAGTATTTACTCAACCTTCATAGGATACACCATGATCCCATTCTCAGAAACTAAGAATCCTAAAAGACGACCAGAACTAATGCAGAAGATGCACTTGTGAGGGTTTAAATGGATGCGTTAATAAAAAAATATCTCAAATAGTATTCAAAGGTGATTAGAGTTGTCTACTCTCTTGTGAGAGTGAGCAGTGAGATCATTGAGGTAAACTTCGAAAAAATGCTTGATATCATGAAACTTAAACGTCATGGCTCGTCTTATGGTTTCTCTAGCATTTTTAAGGCCGAAAGGAATTTTCCAATATGAAAAAGAACCCCAAGGAAAAACAAATTCCATCTTATGTTGATTCTCAGGTTTGATCTTAATTTGATTATATCCTGAATATTTCTTCATAAAAGAAAAAGCCTCACTTCTCGCACACTCATCAAGTATCTGATCAATAAAAGGTATTAGGAAATTTTCTTTAGAAAAATCCTTATTTAGGTCTCGAAAATCCATACACACACACAGATGGTTCCTTGTTTCTTATTCAAGGGAACAAGGTTGGATACCCATTCAGTTAAGGGAACTAGGTAGATGAAACTAGGATAAAGAAGTTTCTCTACCTCTGCCTTAATAATAGGGGCATTCCTAGGATTAACATCTCTAAGTCATTGTCGAACAGGTTTAGCATCTGGATAGGTATTGATCTCATGTTTGACAATGTCAGGGTTGATTCCTAGAATCTCTTCATACTACCAAGCAAATACGTCAAAAAATTATTTCAGAAGATCGGTGTAGATCTAAATTTATTTAGGCGAACAATCTGCACTGATATATACATTTTCAATTTTTCCAGGAATTCAAGATATGTCGATCGTGATGGTAGGAGAAATATTTTCCATGTTTCCTTCCACATGAATTCCAGTTATATCTAGTGGAACCATGACATGACCGAACATATCATTCAAGGTAGATCTAAAACCACCATGTTTGATCCTAACAAGCTCTGGGAGGAAGTAAGCATGATGAGGCATATCATCCCATGGCCTATCAGGACCACTAGGCCTCTAAGATGGATTCATACAAAGGTAAAGTATTGTCGAGGAAATCATGTGCGAAATATGATAAGGTGGCCCATACGGGCTTGAGAACAATATCCTCTTCATATGTCTACGAGGAGACATGATCCGGTTAAACAATAGAGTCAATAATAGCCTGATACACAATCTTTGCCACTGACAGTGGAATTTCCATTCCAATATGTGACTGACCTTCAAAATACATGGTCGAGGAAGGTGGGGTCCAAGGATCATTGAAATACAAAGTATAGAAAGTAACATACCTCATTGACAAAGAATACCTACTGGACATGGAATAAATGTGATGAATTGGTGCCACGAAAGAAAATGTACCCATGAAGGAGGAATACATTTTGACACCAATATCCTCAGTTGTAGGTAGAGAATTTTCGATCACTAGGATCAAAGGTCAAACTAATGCATTAGGACTAGCATGTGCAAAGGATAATTGATCAATCGTCATGATTTTCCCTTCATGAGTAAAACGTAAAGTGTGGAAAATAAACAATATGACTGTGGTCATAGAATAAGTCCAATTATTCCCTCATAATAAATTATATTCAAAGGGTACACAAACCAACTTGACATTCACCTCCACTTCCTTTCAACCTAGTTGGACCGTAAAGGAAAGAATAATTCTGTGGGGATGGAAAGAACAACCATCAAATGTGGTCAACATAGTCAGAGATTGAGAGAGAATTGGAGAGCCAATGGCTTTCCAACAAGTTGGGGACATCACACAAGTTCAAACACCTTCATCAATAACAATGTGCTTGATGGTATACTTCGAGTAATCCACATGTATTTTAAATCCCACATTGTAAGGCAAGTAAGGCTTAACATTTGGGGCATCAAAATTGATAACTTTAGAGCCACGTGGGTCTAGATCTCCTAAAGTAGATAGAAATGCATCCCTTTGTGAAGGACATGTCTGGAGCACCTCCAAATCTGACATTGCAGAAGG
>JASDQU010029786.1:0-11590 GCA_032191745.1 Picea mariana | reverse complement strand
ATCCCATATTGAGAATATATGAGGTCCAATTATTGGACTTTGAAAATATATTCCTCTTCAGATGTTACCCCGGATGTATAAACATCCTTAGAAATATAAGGCAATAGGGACTTAAGGAACCATTCCAACATGAAATATGGAGGAATGTAGGCTTTGATTAACCTCTTCTGTGTACACCACTCTTGGATATGTTATGAGATGTGGGTGGGTTTTTACTAGTGGAGGGCTGAGATAAGTTCTATGTTGACATTGTAATGAACCGACAACTGGAAGTGGGTAAGAAAAAAAAAAACCATTTGATTAACATTTCCGTATGTTCCCCTTGGTAGCTCAATGTACCATTTCACTGCGACCCCCATGAGGGTGAATTGAAACAATATCAAATGAATAGAATAGTCATTAAGGGAATTGGATGAGCACCAAAGATGAAAAGTAGTAACCTGATCACCTGTATCCTTGCCAGTATTTCCCTCGAATTTTGGAATTTCTGAAGGAAGCTTGGTGGGGATGGGGGGCCATGATGGGTCATGATGCATTGGATCATTCATTAATATCGATAGATCTAGAAAATTAAGCGTGCCAGAAAATGGATTTGGGGTTGCGACATCTGAGCCCATGCTCCCAGGAAAGATTGATGTTGAGGGATTGTATCCCATCCAGGGTTTTGGTATGCACCATGGCCTTGTCTGATATGGTAATATAATCCTCCAAATTGATTCACAAGAGGTTGTGTGGGAACCATACTTGTAGGAATTTTATAATTAGGGTTATAATCATTTCCCCTAGCTGGAGTGGATCGAGGTTTGGGGTTTCCCATAGTATGAAACTAACTTCCATCGGGTGGAAAAGCATAGGATAGATGTGGATTCGTCATAACAAATATGTTGGTCAGAATCGTTGTGGAGGAGGAAGGTGTGAAGGATGAAATATAGGAAGTAGCCTGTATGCCCGTTTGATTACTCCATCGAGGAGCATTAAGACTAGGATTGGACTCAGGAGGGAAATGAAGTTGGATTCCAACTGTAGGAGACATTTGGGGAATATGAACTCCACCAAACGAAATTTTAATATGCAGAGGAACCATGCCCCTAGGTGCAATACTAGGATTTTTATTATTCACTAGAATGCAAGATGAAAGGTGTGATGTCATATTTGGAATACCAAAAGAGAAAGGGTTAGAGACTGAAGGAATGGATTGAGATTTTTATTCATGTATACAAAAAATATACCCAAAAGGGTTCATTTCTATGGGTTGAGTAGCAACCACAGGCTGGATAGGAGTGATGACGAGAACCTCCAACACTCCAACCGTAGTGGTTTTAAGCATCGAAGGATTTCCATTAGCTATGAAAGGTATGGGAGTTAAAGGAATCCCAATATATTTCTGACTTGACTCAGTACTCCTACTTGTATGATCACAAGTCCGATAGGTGGAGGTGTGTGTACCATGTTTGATAAATTTATTCCTTTTAGAAGGAAAAGAATCAATAAGCAGTGATAAATTTAACAAACGACGAGACCTGCAAGGACGTTGGTCTGGTCCACGATGGATCAAGACTCGAGATATAAAAAAAATCCTAAGGAAAACTAATAATCAAAGAGCACACCAAAATAAACAAAAAGGCCAAATGCACACAAACATGATATAGTGGATCAAAAGGGTCCTCTCTCACTAAAGTAGGTATTCCTCTCCTAAGAGGATCCTGAGACTCCCTTCAAAAGATCGAAGGTAACATAATCAATTATAAGGGACCTCCTCAGATTAATAGTGCAGTCGGTTAGATCCCCCTAGAGAGGTAATCCTCCGTAAATGTTGTGTGATGTCCAACCCTTATTTGAATCAAGGTACCTATAGAATAACCCTTGCAAGTAACCTATGTGGCTACCTATGTCAAGCAACTAAAGCGACCACGATATAACCAATGTGCAGACAAATAGTCGTAGGTCAGGTCCACCATATGGGCAAGGTAACAAAGCCTGAAATATTGAAAGAACTACCTCTCATAGAGGTAAAGGTACTAGAAATACCCTGAAATACAAATAGATCCACAAAAATATCTCTGATGCTAAGAAGGTATTAGAGGGATATCTCTGCAACCAACTTCATGTGACGTTATTCTTAAGTCCGGTGTGAGTAGAGTGTCCTGATGCCACTAATTACACAATGGATTTCACCACTCCTTGGACAAACACATATGTTGAGTGTAATAGCCTTGGAGAAGTTTACTCATAAAATCCTATTCCAAGGCCCTAGATCCTATCCTTTTTTTTGTACTTTAAAGAATAAAATCGTTTCTAATCAAATTTAATTAATCAAAGTTACTTTTAATATATTTGTATACTCAAGAGATGTGGTCGTGAAACTAATTATTTTATGACTCATCATATTAAAGAAATGAATATAAACAAAGTGCTAAGTCCTAATCTTGAATTCTCAAAAGATGATAAGCTTTTCAAAATGAAACTTTCAATTCAACTCTGCAATTTCAATAAGATGTAATCTTTCCATACATGTCAAGATTGATACTAAAACCCAAAAGAACAAATGCCAATATGAAAATGCAAGGACGAAATATGCAGGGACTGAATAACAACTTGATATATAGATCCTGATGCAAGCAAAAAGAGAGAATCGAAGCAGGATACCAAGAAGAAATCACTTAGACCAATATGCAGGGAAAACGAATGAAAAAGATGATGAGAAAGAATAACCGCCCAAAAATTCAACCATAAAAAGGTTTCCTATCACTTTGCAAGCACTCAACTTTTAGGAAAGAGACCCAAGAAGACTCAAAGACCATCAAAACTCACCCAACAAACACCAATCTGAACAAGTAATCTTAAAAAGTTGATGTACACGATTGTTTAAGTAAAAATCCATGTATGTACATGCTGGATAGAAGGAAATCTCGTGTATGTGCGCGTCTATCAAGGGAAAAACTATGTATATGTATTAAAAAATTGTCAGGGTAAGGATGAAGCCAAGAAACTTGGATTCAAAGTAAAAATAGGTTATCAAGAAATCAAGGGACATGAAAACTCATGCTAACAGAGAGAAATCGAAGGAGAGAAACACTCCAAACTCCAAAATAGAAGATTCAATACCCACTGGAGTCACCAATTCTATTATGAGGGAAATCACTCTATGGCATGGGGTAAACCACAACAGACGTAATGACTTCATATAACATCTAGCTCCAAGAAAAAGGAGGCTATAACCCCTTGGGTTCTCCGGCTCCAAGCAGAAGGTGACTCCAACCACCTAGTTCTCAAGCTCCAACATGAAGGAAGCTCCAAATCCCTGATTCTTTGTCTCAAAATGAAAGGAGTCTACAACCCCCTTTATTCACCTCATTCGTTCGACTTGGAATATAAGTGTAGACCAAATGTCACAAAATATTCCACTTTCACTACCATAGTCACTGCCACTGTCACTACCACTATCACTATCACTTCCACTGTCACATCAACTTGTAACCTATCACTATGTCCAACATGTCGTTGTATCCAATCTGGTACTATATCCAACCTGTCACATCAACATGTCACTGATCGACCTATCCAACCTATAATTTCCACCAATACTCAACTAGATCCTCTCACAAGGATAATTTACCAAGGACACCTCTTGAATAGATGTCCAACATCACCAACACATGACTCTACTAAGAATTTAACAAAGCATCAATTTGTACCATACCATACATCAATTGTGTACCACAACCTGTATCACAACAAGTGCTTCAAGTATTCACCAAAACCCATACCAAACTATGCAACAACCATGTACCAAAACCTGTATCACAATAAGTGCATCAACCATACACCAAGATGTAACACCCCCACACCTTGTGTGAGAACTAAATAAAATTTCTCGTACATGAGACAGATTAGCTCTTCGATTTCATGTGGAAATATCGCTATTTGATCCATAGGCTCTATTGAAATCCCACCAGCATGAACATTCACAAGGCGTGGGATTCACATATGTGACCACAAGTTGTGACCACATGCCTATAAAAAGGTGCTTCACATTTTGGGACTTCGAGACTTCTGCATGCGAGTCAATCCAGACTCCTGTTTTCCCGAATCCTCAACCTTTGATCTATCTCCAAGGCCATATATATGGACCTGCGCTATCCCCTTGATTGACAACTGTCATCATGTCATGATTTCTCATATCTGGATAATGAACATGATCCATGTTTGACTCTATGTTCTGTGAAATTCCTATCTCCATTAGCTCCTCCCTTAATCTTCCACCCATACAACCAGTCGTCGTGACCTGGGGCTTATTCTCTGAACTCATCGGGACTTAACATTTCACGAAGTTGGAACACAACCCAATGCCTATCTTTTGAAAGCCTAATCCACGAACTCCTGATATCCCCTTGTCCAGGTCAATGGTCATGGCTCTTCTGTGATCTGATAGTTTAGATCAAATCGCGAATTCGGGTCTCATTTTTAGGACCCTATAATGTACCTTTTTGTTCATACTTTTTGCTATCATTACATCCTTTTCCGACTCACATTTAAGCCTACATTATCACCTTAACCTATCTTTCCAAAGGTATATAATGTTTCTTCTCTTTTCTATATGTTTAATTTGTTTTACATGTAATTTTACATTACTCTAATACTTAGCCATCGATCAGAAACATATAGTTGCTGAAACAATTTGAACTACAGATTATTGTTGTTGCTTGAAGACCCGTTGCTGAAATAGTCAACAACACACAAATCTCATTGCTGAAACAGTCCATGATTTGCGATGCTGGAACAACAATTCACACAGCAATAAAAAGGAGTTGTTACACTACATGCAACAACCGTACCTTAATACAACACCAACCATCACTGCTACTTGAGACCACGTTGCTGAAACAATCAAACAGAATGCAAATCCCATTGCTGAAACAATCCATGATTTGCAATGTTAAAACAATATACAACAACAATAACAAGAAGATAAATGAAGAAGCTGTTACACCGACCGCAACAACTACACCTCAACCCAACACCATTCCAACTATTGTAACAACATTTTGCTATAGGATATCAGAATATCATATTCCAGCATAGAAGATTAGATCTGACTAAGAATAGGATTCATATGTACACATGAAATTTTATGATCAATTGTATTAAGATGAATCTCCTTTTTAAATAAGGGGAAATGGTCATTAGATGGGGAGGATTTGTTTTTGGCTAGAAAGGAATTACAGAGAAGGGCGTGTTCACTTTGGATATTATAACATGATACAATTGACAGATGAATAAAATATTATTCTGAGCATTTCTTCTTAGTTCCTTTCATTTCTGGGGAATCTTGTGAGAAGGAGAGGGCCCACCTTCTTCACAAGATTCACCCATTAGTTCTATAGTGTGTTAGTATTATTTTTTTTCACGCATTGTTTAAACTCTGTTTTGCTGAAACCCTGCTTTACTAATTGTTACATTGTTTTCATACAATTCATTCCTAGGTAACTATTAATCATTTTGATTGGTAATTCTGCTTGATGAGTTTATGAAAGTGTGATAATCAGAGACAGATGTTGAAGATTCCTTCTTGGGGAATAAGGTCATGTTCTCTGTTACAGAATAGTTAGCCTTCAGTACTTGTCAATCATTCTGATTGGTAATGAGTTTATGAAAGTGTGATAGTCAGAGAGATGTGCTGAAGATTCCTGCTTTAGGGAATAGGGTCATGTTCTCTGTTACACAATAGTTAGTCTTCCTTGCAGTATGCTGAAAGATTTCTTTTCCTAGGTTGCTATTTCTTAATGTAATGCAGGATTCTTCTGATAATTATTTTCCTTGAATCTCAAACTATGCAATAGATAGATTGTTTTTCTATAATTTAAAGTAGAACTTCAGTCTGTTCAAAGCAAGCTGTGATTAGTGTACTTTTACTACAACTCTAGATTTCTTTTGAGATTGAGCATATACAGTGTGTGATTGCCTTTGAAATAAACAGACTTCCCTGGGATGACAATTTATGTAACACTTGATTGTTTAGTTAATAAGCAATTACAGTGACCAACATTTTGGTACCGTTGTCGGGGAAGACAATTATAGATTTCAAAAGAACTTATGTTCTTTCAGATATACAGATTGCATGATATGACATGGAGACCCCAAAGAAAGTAACCCTACAGGTGGAAAGGGCAGAGGAAGGGGAGGAAGAAATACTTTTACTGACGAGATTAAATCAAAATCCGAATCTGTTGCTCCTCAACGACCAAGCTCTCGAAAACCAAAATATCAACCTTCCTTTCAAGAAAACTTTGAAATGGGGAAAGAAATTTGGAGCCCTGAGACAGTTGAGAAACCAGCAAGAAACATTGAGGATTGAGCAAGTGCAGTAGGGGAACAAACAAAACAAACCATGGATGAGTATAATGAAGAACTGCACCATGAAGAACAGGTAGGTTTTGAAGGAGAGGTAGATGATGAAAACTCTTTTTCTACCTTAGGATTTCCTATTGTTGATCTTCCTAGAGGAGTAGCTCCCATGAATAATATTCCACTCTCATCTTTACCTAACTTTCATGGTTTATCTTTAGAGGATCTTGATGAATTCCTTTTCGAGTTTGACATATTATGCAGAAATTATGATTACGTTTCCAATGCTAAAAAATTAAAGCTATTTCCAGCAACATTAAAAGGAAATGCATTAAGATGGTTCATGAGTCTTGGAGGTCATGTAATCACAACATGGGATCAGATGAAACAAAAATTCCTGCAAAAATACCAAGACTATTGCCGAACAAGAGAAAAAGGAGAGGAACTATTCAAGATGATACAGAAAGAGGATGAAAATTTGGAGGACTTTGTGGAAAGGCTACAGTATAATCTACAATGATCCATTCACCCCAATGTAAGTAAAGATATTCTTAAAACAATATTACTAAAAGGAGTAAGCGATGACTGTCTAGATATGTTGAATATGCTTGAAAAAGGGGACATATCTAAAGAATCATATGATGAAACTGTTAACCTATGTAAAAGATGTTCAAGAGGAGCTACAAGGAATATATCAAACAGTAGGGATACCACATTTTCAAGAGTTCAAAAATCAGCTAATGGAGGAGCAACAAGAGCTGAAATAGGTAATTTACTTGAGAGTTTTAAAACTGAAATGTTAAGCTCTTTTGCTTCACAAATTGATACCTTTCAGATTCAAAAGAAACAAATCGAAGCAGAAGGAAATCTTTCCATATTTTTCTCCAAATGCAGAGATAAGCACCCAGGAAGGGAATGCCCATTTGACAAAAAGCCAATCTGCACCATTTGTGATAAGGATCATGAAACTCAACAATGCCCTTCTTTACTAGGAATCAAGGCAGCATTACAACCAACTGATGAAAAAGTTGAAGTTGTCTATTTGTTGACACAGAGAAGGCAATGGCAGTCGTGGGGACAAGGTATGAATCCTAATATGCCATTTACATCTTCTAATCATTGGAATAAATATCCTTTTTTTAATCAAGCAAATTACCCTCCCTTTAATCAAATGCAATACCCACCCCTCAATCAAATGAATTACCCACCCATGCAACAAACTAACCCTCCCTTTGTAGACCTAGAAATGTGGACTCCTTGGCCTCCACAACAACAACCTTACCTTAACGAATGGAATCCAAATTGGAGAGGTCAACAACCCCCGTTCCCAAATCAATTACCTCAATTTCAATCACAATTTCTACAACCACTCTCTTTACCATCAGGTACTCCACCAAACAATCAAATGATGAGGCCCCAACTACCTGTACAACCTAACCCTAACCCCAATAATAAGGCTGTGCAGTACATTGATATTCAAAACTAGCCTATACTTTCTCTTTTTCATGTGCAATGCAATGATATTCATTTACGATCTGGGAAAATAGTAGAACCTATCATTGATGATGTCACCTCTTCTGATTTCAATAAAGAAGAAATAAAAAAGCACGATGTACCTGAAGAGGTACAATCGTCCTCCAACATTGTTGCTGAAACAGTAAAACCACCATTCCTTGAGCGTTTAGTTTTGACTAAAATGCCTGAGCCACCTACTTTCAATCTTCTAGGGGAATTACAAAATCTTTATGTCAAAATTCCACTATTACAAGCACTAAGAGACGTACCAATTTATGCCAGAACTATGCGAGACATTTGTGTTAAGAAACCCGGTAGGAAAACTAAAGATCCCCTCACAGTTCATGTCATGGGTGATTTGTCTGCACTAATGTCGGGTAAAGTTCCTCCAGTTAAATATGGTGATCCCGACCATCCTACCATCTCAATGCAAATTGGAAAAACAATAATTCCTCAAGATTTGGTAGACTTAGGCATTGTTATCAATATTATGACTCTCGAAACCTCACAAATGTTACAACTGAAGAATGAAATCAGAGATATCACAACCATTTTAGAATTATTTGACCGTTGTACAATCAAACTAGAAGGATTCATTGAAGACCTCATTATCTCAGTTGAATCCTAGAATTATCCAGCTGACTTTGTGGTATTACAACGTAAAACAAAGTTGGGGGGTCAACCTCTAATTTTGGGCAGGCCTTGGCTAGCCACAACATATGCTTTTATTAGCTGTAGATATGGTTCAATGACAATTTCCAGCAAATATGAGACTAAATAGCTTACCCTCTACCCTCATGCTACACCCTTGATTAATAATGACAATTCCTTATGGGTGGACTTTGATTATCAAACTACTCAACCTATCTTGACTATCGGACAAGGATTAAGCCTTAAAGATGCCACTGATGATGAATTAATTAATAATTTTATTTGTGAACCTTCCTCCATGACTCCGGAAACTCATAACCAACTAACTTCACTTTTGGATTCAGATACCCAGGAAAACCTTAACTCTGAAAACCCACCTCAAACATCAGCCACCATCTCTTCTAAAAGTATACCAGTAGAAATTGAACTTGGCAAAACACTAAACATAAACTCCGACCTGACAGTTGTTGAAACACAACAATTAATGAAGTTACTTCTTGAACATAAGGAAGAATTTGCATGGGAATATAAAGATATGAAAGGAATCTCTCCTGAATTATCAAGGAAGATTGTATATCGATCTGCCAATCTCAATGACAAATGAACCCTAATTTAAGAGAAATTCTTAAGGAGGAACTTAAAAAATTACTTAATGCAGGTTTTATATATCCTATATCGGACAACGAATGGGTTTCCACGTTGGTAATAGTTCCTAAGAAAAACGGGAAATGGAGAGTATGTGTAGACTATAGAGCCTTAAATAAATCCACTCAAAAAGATCACTTTCCATTACCATTCATTGATCAGGTGTTATATAGTTTGTCAGGGAAGGAATTCTTTTTCTTTTTAGATTTTTTCAATGGGTATACTCAAATCAAAATTGCACCCCAAGACCAAGATAATACAACTTTTACTAGCCCATGGGGAACTTTTTCTTATAGAGTCCTCCCGTTTGGACTATGTAATGCACCAACAACCTTTCAAAGAGCAGTTACAGGAATCTTTTATGATATGATTAATGCCTCTATGGAAATTTTTATGGATGATTTTACCTCTTATGGTGTCTCTTTTGAGGAAGCACTACAAAACCTTGACAAAGTACTTAAATGATGTATACAATCCCACCTCTCCTTAAGCACAAAAAAATGTCATATGATGATGAGTGAAGGAGTAGTACTTGGACATTTTATTTCATCTCAAGTAATTCAGGTGGACCCATCCAAGATACAAGTCATTAAAGACCTTCCTATTCCCAAAACCCAAACAGAGGTGAGAAGTTTCCTAGGACATGCTAGATACTACAGAAGGTTTATCAATTTTTTTTCCAAAAAAGATTCTCCTCTGTTTGTGTTACTTATGAAAAATGTTGAATTCAAGTGGACTAATCTTTGCCAGGAATCATTTAATACACTCAAACATCAGTTATCTACAACTCCTATTCTAAGAGGACCTGATTCGACACTTCCCTTTCATATATTCTCTGATGCTTTAGATACTTCAATAGGAGTTGTCTTGGGACAAGAAAAAAATCATATCCCTTATGCTATTTACTTAATTAGCAAGAATATGACTCCTACTAAACTTATCTATACAGTTACCAAAAATGAATTCTTAGCAGTTATCTATGCTATTAATAAATTTTGACATTACATCACTGGCTACTCTACTTTTGTTCATACTGATCACTCAACTATCAAATATTTAATGAACAAACCTGTCACAAATGCTCGAGTCACCAGATGGTTACTATTATTACAATAATTTGATATTACAATTGTAGATAGACCAGGAAAAGAAAATGTAGTTGTTGATTTCCTTTCTCGGTTAACAGCTGATGATAATACCCCAGTAGATAATTCCTTTCCTGATGAATATCTATTTGCAGTATCTGCTCACTCACCATGGTATGCAGACATCTCTAACTACTTGGTTGCAGGGAAGTTACCACCACACCTATCCCACCGAGAGAAAAGAAGAATCATTCAACAAAGTATTCGGTATAGCTGGATAAGTGGGTGTTGTTTCCACACAGGACTTGATCAAGAAATCTGAAGATGCATCAGAGAAGATGAGGTTTATGATTTACTAAAAGCTTGTCATGATGGCCCTTGTGGAGGGAATTTTGCTGATAAGAGAACAACACATAAAATTCTCAGGATGGGTTATTATTGGCCCTCACTTTTTAAAGATGCAAAGAAATATGTTCGGGCCTATGATAGATATCAAAGAATGGGTCAACCTAATCATAGAGATGAAATGCCATTAAATCCCCAGGTAGTACTCGAACCATTTGAAATATGGGCCTTAGACTTTATAGGACCCATTAACCTTCCATCCAATAAAAAATTTTATATAGTGGTCTGCACAGATTATATGACCAAATGGGTGGAAGCTAAAGAACTCCATAGAGCTACTGAAGAAGTGGTTCTAGATTTTCTATTTGAAGACATATTTATCAGATTTGGAGTGCCTAGCGAATTAGTCATAGATGGAGAACCTCCTTTCACTTCTCACGGTTTTAAAGCCACCCTTCAAAAATATCATATTCATCATAGAATGACTACACCATACCACCCCCAAGCCAATAGGTGGAAAGCACAAATAAAGTAATAGAAGTCATTCTCACAAAAACAGTGAAGGAAAACATAAATGATTGGTCTCACAGGCTCCCTGAAGCATTATGGGCTTTGTTAAGAACCAAATACCTGAATAAAAAATATCACAATAGATCCAAATATATCTAAATACAATCACCACACAAGATCTATGAAACCATATAAAAAACTACACTTTATTATTACCAAACCCTTGAGGTAGGGAAACACCATACAATGGATCATATTATGGAAGGGATCCTCTCATGTTCACTTGCTTCTACGAGGGGGCAACCTCCTAATGACCTTCAAATCCAAATACAATAATACTCTTCATGTTTCATTACATTGCTTGAACCCCTTTATATAGTGATACCACCAACTAAGAACATTCTAGAGGAGGAATCTTCTAGAAGTAGAACCTTCTAAGAAGTCCTCTTACATTTATTATATCTAATTACTCATTTATTATATCTAACTACCAT
>JASDQU010029785.1:29308-41036 GCA_032191745.1 Picea mariana | reverse complement strand
AGGCGCTAGTGCCTTCATCAACGCCTGAGATTGAATTCCTCCCCCCGACCGTTTTGTTTTTAATGGAGGGGTGGGGGGGTCCAGAATGTTGGTTAAATAGTGCGCACAGATCTATGGTCTAGGAGTAGGCACACTAATGGATGACTCATATTGTTTTTCGGACCCCCTCGACCATTCTTTTTTTAAAGGAGGGGGGGGTTCGGAATGGAATTTTTTCTGGTGGGCCCCTTATCTCTACATGGTAGGAATCCATTGGTTCTGAATCCCACTGCTTCCCATGGTCTGACATACCCTGTCACCCCATGATGTCATTTTCCACGTTCTCCCCTAAAGATCATATCTCATTACTTTGTCAGTCCTCTCACCCTGTTACAAGTCCCTTCACCATGGTCAAGCCCCAATCAATACCCACCACATCACCCAGCCCTATTCTTCAGTCATTGCCAACTGCCATCTCACGCTCTAAATGACCCGTTGGCCATTTATTACTGGCTAACTTATCCGTTAACCTGCTGACCTATCTCCCGTGCCCAATGGGTATCTGTTTGGTCAAAACTACCTTCACCCTTCATTCCCTCATCATTTACCCTATCGCCACACCAAAGAATTTTTCCCCATTTTCCTCTCCGTTACAGTCAGTCACCCAAAGCCACAGTCATCCCCGCTAACCGTTTTGTTTTACTTGTAGGTATTGTTACAGTGATGGCACCAAAATCAAAGAAAACAAAGGTTGAGGAAAATCCTTTCCTCCCGCCTCCTGTCGACCCCGACAGGATCCCTCTGTCCGACAAAGACCATTTAATCGCAGACACCAGATGCGAATTCGATTTCACAGATTTATAGTCATAGCTAAAGGACATTTTCTTGGATCAAAGTGATGAAATTGGGCTCTGGGAGTCAAACCTTCCCCTGTATCTTTTCCCCCAGGTTCACCATTTCCCCGAATTCTCCCTCAAATGCCAAGCCCATTACATCCCCGACCAAAGAGCCATAGTGTCCTCATCAAGAGAGATTCTTTTCCTCATTACACCTAAAACCATCGATCAGATGATGCAGATACCCGGAGTTGAATCTGTCTCACCGTTCAATCTTGAAATTATCACAGAACTGTATAAGAAATTATCATTCCCCCAAAGAGCTCAGATTTTCGAGCTTTTTCTCCCACAGGCCGCTCAGCTCCCCACTACAAATCCCCCGTATCCTTCCTCCCTGTTCTCAGTGAAGGGAAACTAGGTCATCTCGTTGCTCTGTGCTCTGCTTGGGTATTTTTTGGATCAATGGGTGGACGAACCCATATTGGTTTTTATGTCCATCTTCTCCACAGATGAGAGACCCACCACTCAGTGTGACTACAACACCTTCTTGGCAGACAACATTCATGAGAAATTATCAAATTTTTCCACAGAAGGCATGTTCCAGTATTCCTCAATACTGGATTACATGTTCATATTCTTTCAAGTGGACAAATTCTCCTTTTTGATGCAGAAGATGGACAAGGATGGGAGGCCATAGGCGGTGACAGCGTGGACTTCGCTGCTCAGACACAACTCTATAGAATTCAATTTCAAATAGTTTATCGAGCAGTTCTACCATCCCGTGGTGAGCATGCTCAGTGGTAGACCTGAGCCAAGAATAAATGAGGAAATTCAGAGGATCTTACACCTTTTAGACCTTGCAAAAATGGGAGACTGGTACCTGTACCAGGACCACACAGAGATGAGAGTGTATGGGTGCGAATTGGCTCCATACAAGTTACCCAAGTATCTTCCCCTAAGGATATTTACCTTGGAGTACATAAGGCAGATGATCAACTCAGACGACATACGTTTTGTGTCTCTGAAAAAGAAGCAACAACTTAGGATCAAAGGGAAAATAGGATCATTCATCTACAATAACCAAGGCACTGGGGAGGAAGCAGATAGATTGTTAAAGGAGATGAAGTTTTTCGTTAGCTTCATATGGAATTATGACCCCTGTGGGATAATTTCAAAGATGAGGATTAAAAATAATAATATACCATATGTTCATACATCCAGGCCTGAGATAGAGAAGTTCGCCAACTAGATAGAATGGGAGCCAAACACTCTGGTTGAGACAGAATAGCAAAACCTTTCGGTCACTATCTCACAGATGACTACACCACAGGTTCCTAAGGAGAAAAGGCCAAGGAAGGATACTTCATCTTCCATCACTGAAGTATCATCTGAAGAGTTCCAATTACACACCAAGAGGCCAAAAACTAGTCAGGCACCTGACACCGCTGGTGAAAAGGGAATTCAATCCACTACAACTATGGAGGTTGATCGGTCGCTCCTTAGTAAAAGCAAAAAACAAATCATGACTACAGTGTTTCCCAAGAAGCCTACAGATACTCCACCAGTCAACCAACCGAGCAAAATAGGACCAAAATTGAGTAATTTTGAGAAGTATGATCTGATCAAAAAGAAAAATCAGACGCTGACCAACAACATGTATGCTCAGTTCTGGAAGTAAACATCAACTGCACAACACAGACTGTTGTCTGCATTCGAAACTGAGAAGGGTAGAATGCACCTGGTGTTTCTGTAAGCACAGGTGCCAGAACCGAAAGTAATCACTGATTACAAAAGGGCAACATTCAAATTTCAGACTAAAGATGTGCATCCAGGTGATCAAATGGATCTGCACAGGCAAACTGGAGAAATGGTTTTCTCCACAGTGGCACATGCTTCTACTACTGCCTCCAAGTTATAGGTATCTCTGAGCAATGTCCAGATGAAACTAAAGTTAGAAAAAATATCATCCTTTGCCAAGGATAACATGATTAAGACGTTGGAAGAACTGGTCCTCAAGATCGGATATGATCTATCGAATGTGAAAGCAGTCGAGGAGATGCTCAAAAATAAAAAATGCCGATATAACATCTCCGAGGAAACAATTGAAACTACCACCAACAAAAGATTCAGAGGCAAAGGAAATAGCGGAGATAGAAGGGGAAAAGGATGATATGCTCAAGCTGATCATGGAGCAGAATGCACAGTTGAAGGAAATGGAAGCGGAATTGGAAAAACTAGTGAAAGAGAAGGAGCAGTCAAAGCCCATGGAAGTCATTCCACTGAGCGCAGTTCCACTCACAGGAGTGAGCACAATGTCTGTAGCAGAAATTCCCTCGGCAACTCCACTGACAGCTCTGGAGAAAACAGTTGAACTGGCTAAATCCATGGAAGAGATGAATTTGCAAGAGACAGATATTAGCAGACTTAAAAAGGAGACGGAGAACCTTCAGGAAATCAAATCTTCCTTTCAAACCAACTACTCCAAGGAGAAACAAACTTCAGACAAGCTTAAATAGGAATTGCAACAGCTTCAAAAGAAAACAGTGGAGGGCAAAACACTTGCTGAGGTCAAAGAAAGTGTCTGGATGGATATCACCAAGTCCATGAATGAAATATGACCGATGATACAAATCATGTTCGAGAAAAATTAGCTGGTGCAAAGAAGTCAACAGGCTATCGAGAAGATAAGAGCAGAATTGGGAGAGATGCCCATAGAAGCTGTTGAGATCATCAAATTTTTGAATTCCAAAACTAGAGAGGAGCTAGAGGATTTGAAGATTGAAGATAGGACAGAGACCATCCTTGAGGTCAAGAGGGTCCTGACTAAGAGAGGACTCATGCTACAGCTGGAGGAAAAGGTCCATAGCATGGACGCAGGAGTGCAAATATTTTTCAGCAAGATCGAAGCTCTGCAGAAGAAAGGCCTTCCTGGTTTGAGAGTTATAAATGACAAGTTAATGATGCTTGCCGATTACAAAAAGAAACTAGCCACTATGGCTAAGGATAGCTAACAATTCTCAGGAATACAAGGCAGTATCATGGGCAAGGCATTCTTAGATTCTTTACAGTTAGACATCAATATATAGCATGAGATCCGGTACATCTTCATCATCAAGCCAACTTTTGCCAAGTACACGGAGATGGATGAAGTATACTGAAGATTTCTCAAAGTCAGTGTTCCCAGTAACATTCGATGGGAAGAGTTATGCAGTATGATCGAGTAGGCGATGAGGTGTCCAAGCCTAGTCAACTATCCAGTCAGACGAGGTCGTGCAGAGGCCTCACCAATGGTTCACCCCAGAAATCAGCATGAAGTTTCAACACATCATCAAGAAGTTTCCTAAATTTTTGTATCTTGTTAAGTTAGATAGCTAAATTTAGATTTTCCACGTCCTAATCTTTAATGACAGGATCGTATGTAATTTTGATTATAAATACTTCAAACTTTGAAGTACTGAGGGTTGATCTTTACGCCCTGCAAGCTACAAAGACTGTAATTTTTACCAAGAGATCTTCCAGTAATATAAAGAGATGTTTCACAGGATTCTCATGTGTTATTCATTGGTGATGTTTTATTTTCTATGTTAAATGTCCTTCTTGCTAAGTTGTCATATTGTTTTCTAATCTAATCTTTTAAAAGTAACGCATGTTGCAAGATTTATCGTTGTATACCCTGTTTTGGCTTTGAAATATCTTTATGTTTATCTTTCTGATATTACAGTGAATAAATTCTTAAATGCTTCTTTACTTTAATTGATATTCTCATCTCTTCTGCTATTCATCACTTTGATGCTAAAGAATCCAACGAATGCATTATCTTTCCCTTTGAAAGAATCTTTTGTTTTTGGTTTAGATTTCTATCTCTATAATACAGACCCCATAGCCCAACGGAGGCGTGAAACCTTTTCAGCCAACTTAACAAAAACAAAAAACCTTTTCAATCTTATTTTATTTTATATAACTAGCCTAATATCTTAAAGTTAAAATATAGCTGAATCATACAGAGAGATCCCTCTCTAAAGCTGGTAGGGCTAGATTCCAGTTTCGAAGTGGTTGGATAAAGTTACCCCTCGTAAATTTCTTCTACCCTAACAACCTCTGGGAATTTATAGAGCGTTAACACTCCCAATACAACACTTCACAAATTTCCCATTACATTGTTTACACCCCTTTATAAAGAGCTACCAACCACCTAAAAACATTTTATAGGAGGAACCTTCTAGAAGCAAAACCTTCTAGTAAGCCCTCTTACATTTATTATGTTCACACTAAGCCTAATTTAATAATAATGGCATCCATACATAACAATACCTCTATACTATTATTCCCCTTGGGTACCTCCCTAGGTACCCCATATTATTCCCCTAGCTACACCACATTCCATCACCCTTATGAAATCATTGTACTCAATGCTTGTTATGATGAAGTATAACCATATATCAGGGTCCCATGGATAAGTGTGGACCAAACTGATGAAGTAGGTTGGAGAACTAGGGTCCCATGGATAAGTGTGGACCAAAATGTTGAAGTAGGTTGGAGAACTAGGGTCCCATGTAGAAGTGTTAGCCACCATGTTGAAGTAGTCCAACCGTCGCTGTAAACTTGGGTTCCATGTGAACTCCTCTATGAAGATATTAGAACTCAATAGCTAGCTGTAAATGATGCTCCAAAAATATACACTAGTCATGTGGATCTAAATATGTAGATTCATCCAAAAAATCATCCACCAGTACTGAAGAAGGAGATGCATTGAAGGCTCTTGTCTACTCTCTAGGATGTACTCTACATAAGGTGGAGTAGAGTCATCAAATAGAAGATGAAAGTGGTTGTCATCCCATAAATAAAAACTATCCATATACCAATCATCACAATCGGCCTCAAAATCATACCAAGCATATGAGTCTTGATTATATTCATCCCTAGTGTCTTGCATAATATATCTCTATTTCATTGCAAGTGTGATTTTTTGAATATTTTAAACACTTGTTTGAATATTTTGAACACCTGTCTTGAGGGATTCAATATCTCGTCACATTTACATGAGAATTTTAAAGACAATATCCATGGAAGAATTATGTATAATATACCAAAGTAAATCTCTAAAAATCATCTATCCAAAGACACTAATCTAACAACAATATGAGCACCTTATCAAAAGTTATGAGCTCTGCAGTCCTGTCATCATCACGAAAAACCCTAAAAAATGGTTGATTTAAAAATAATGATATATTCACTTATGGATCTTAGATTTGTATTTTTGAAATGCGATGAATTTGTGAGAGGAACTCAAGTCTACAATTTTTTGGGTGAATTTTGCATCAATTTCTACAAAAATCTGCAGACTCGTGTGGTCGTCTACGAAAAAAACTTGAAAAACTATTGATTTTAAATCAACGATATCTTTCCCTCTTGAAATTTGATTCAGACGTTTTTTTTTTTTTAAGTGGTTTTTTTTCCAAGAGAAACTTAGATATACAACCAATTTGATCAAATTATGCACATAAATCTACAAGAATTGTCTGGAGTGTCGTGGCCCTCTTTTTCTTCTTCCTTTGAAAACTTGCAAAATATATAAAACTTCCCCTTTTTCATGGCCGAAGAGAGTGCTCTGATACCACTTTTTAAGCACCAAATACATGAATAATAAATCACCACACAATATCCAAGAGAAAAATATATAAAATCCACACTTTATTATATGAAAAACCTTGAGGTAGGGAAACATTGTACAAATTATCCTTTTAAGGGATCCACTCATGATCACTTGCCTCTTCGAGGGGGAAACCTACTAATGAGATATTGATATCAATACAATACTTCACAAATTTCCCATTACATTGTTTACACCCTTCTATATGGTGCTACCAACCACCTAAGAACATTCTAGAGGAGGAAGCTTCTAGAAGCATAACCTTCTAGTAAGCCCTCTTACATTTATTGTGTTCACACTAGGCCTTATTTACTAATAGAGGCATCCATACACAATGATACCTCTCTACTTTTATTCCCCTTCACTACAAGGATATTCACTCAGTCAAACAATCCCATCAGAAAGAAGAAATCCTCAAATTGGATTTATCCAAAGATTACGAGAGAGTAAGCGGGGCCTTTCTCCGATTAGTCTTGCTGAAAATGGGAATGGAATTATTTGTCGTAAATTGGATTATGGGTGAGTCTAGTCAATTTCATTGTATATACCCATTAATGGATCCCCTTCTAGTTTTTTCAATGCTTCAAGAGGACTCAAACATGGTTTTCCATTATCTCCCTTTCTTTTTCTTATCGTGGTTGAAGCGGTGACAAAATTGATGTCGGATGCTAGATCGAAAAGAGTTTTCAAAGGTGTCAAGGAATTAGGAGAGGAAACCATTTCTCATATCCTATTTGTAGATGATGTTCTTTGCTTTGCACATGGATCATTAACAGACTTAACAACTTTAAAATAAATACTAGATCTTTACTGTAAATCCATTAGTATGGAAATAAATGTTGACAAATGTTGTTTAATTCCTCACTACTTGCATGAACAAACACTATAACGGATGGAAAACATTCTTCCTTTTCCTAGAAGAGAATTAGAAATGGGATTTAAATATCTCATTTTTCTTCTCAAGCTGAATAACTACATATTTTTGGATTGGATATGGCTATATAAAAAATTTGAGGCGAGGGTATCACTCTAGGTGAATAGGTTTCTCTCAAGAGGAGGAAGATTAGTGTTGCTCAAGTCCGTGTTGGAAAGTATCCCCGTCTATTGGATGTCGATAACTATAGGTCTGGTCCCACAGGGCTAGAGGTATTTTGCTGGTGAAATGGAGTAGGGTGGTTTCTCCTAAAAATTTGGGGGGATGGGGAATAAAATATATCCACTTATTTTCCTAGTCTCTAGCTACCAGAAGCTTGTGGAGACTTACCCACAATGACTCTTTATGTGGAAGGATCTTGAAGACTAAGTATTTGAATGGTTTGACATTTGAATATTGTTACAAGAAACTGAGAAATTCTACTAAAGGTTCCATTGTATGGAAAGCATTAGTAAATGCCTTTCCACTAGTAGGACCATGGATTGTATGTAGGATTGACAATGGCCAGAAGGTTCATGTGGGTGAAGACCCTTGGATGGGGAAAAAAATGACTATTGTTTTTCAGAATCATTCCTCCAGACTATTCACTTGTTGGGTATTGTCTCAATGGATGACACAAAAGCCCAAATGCCTTGGGCTAGGGGAAGGTTGGGTTGGAAGTCAGTGGAAGAGTTAGGGTTGGTAGGAAATGAAGTAGAAGAATGGAACCGTTAAATTGGAAAGTTAGACGTCAATTTTATTAGGATACAATATGAATAGGATGACATCCTTTGTTGGTCTAAAAACCCAAAGATTGGGGAATTTACAACAAAATTAGGATGCCAGACAAGCACATAGGCATATTTTGTTGGTTAAAAATAGTGGTGGTGGAGTATCCTTTGGAATCTCAATGCCCCATTGAAGAAAAAAATTACCCTTTGGCTTGCGATAAACAAAAAGTTGTTGGCATGGGACAATTGTGTTAAAATAGGATGGGTAGGCCCTAGTAGATGCGCATTGTGTAAACTCAATGAAGAATCTTCCTCTCACATTTTTATTCAGTGTCCTTATGTAGGGCAAGTTATGAGGATTTTGTTGGACAAACTCAAGCCAAAGACCACCTTGTCGAAAGCAAGGCTAGAGGACTACCTAAAAGATTGGTTCGTGGAAAAAACAATGAAGCAATTTGAAGGGTTTCCATGCATTATGGTTAATAGTTTATGGTGGGTGTGTAACTCAAGTATTTTCGGGAATGTGGACATTCCTCCCGCAACCACAATAGGTCTTATTATTAATATTTTCAAGAATTTTAAAGTAGAGGAAAAAGAAAAAAAACCATAGGTTATCGATTATGCCTGAGCTGGACCTTGATATCTCATGAGGATTCTTTGATGGAGCCAACCAAGGCCATCCTCTTGTATGCACGGTAGGAGTGGTACTATTCCTGAATCAGAACCATTATGTTCTTTAGGTATTCTCTATGAAGGGGTACAAACAATAGAGCATAAGCTATTGATTTATGGACGTTTTTGGAGACCGCAACGAGAAAAGGGGTAAGGAAATTGTAGGTTTTGGGAGACTCGAAGTTGGTCATAGACTGGGCAAACAAAAAAGCTACAGTGGAAGATGTACGCATCGACCCTTTGCTTTGAGATATTTTGGTTTCTTCTAAAACCTTTGGATGGATCTCTTTCAGATACATCTATCAAGAATTGAATGGGAAAGTTGATGAATTGTTGAAAGATTCCTTATCTCTGCATGTTGGGACTCTTGACTTTTATGGATTTATAGATGGGGAGGAGCTGGAGTTTATGGAATTATTATTATTATTATTTTTAAATTGGGTCATAATGTATACTGATGGATTGTATTTAGACATTAAAGTTGTATAGAGAGAAATCCATGTTTTACGGAGTGCAGGTATGAATATACACTAATATTGAATAATGTGAGAGTATAAAAAGAATATAATGTGTAATTTTTTTTTTCTTTACAATATGTAAAGAGGTCATAGGTATATAAAAGAAAAATATTTTGAAGGAACTCGATAACCAAAATCAGTTCCTTATAAGAAAACAATAACATATATATTCACCTCTCTCTTAAATATAAATGTTTTTTCTTTGAAAAATACATTTAAAAAACAATAACATATATATTCACCTCTCATAAATATAAAACTTTTTTTAAACATAAAAAATTTAAAATTTACCCCTCTTTTCCTTTTTCCATTAAATTTAAACTTTACCCTTTTCCATTCTACCGAGTAACGTATCATAGTATTCCAATCATAAACGAACTCTTGCTTCATCTACTATTCTATATAACGTATGCCCAACACATATTTAATGATCATTGGTTACTTTTCCATTATATAATTTCCTTATGCTTTGTAATTTCCTTATGTATATGCATTTTTATATAATTTTCTATAGCCAAGTTATTTGAGTTATTTAAAATGTCATTTTTGTTATTCATTTGAGGCTTAGTTTTTCTTCTTTAATACTTTAATTTATAACTTATTCTACATCTTTATCCTAGGGTGAGGATACGAAATAACAAAATCAATACACAAATATATATCTTCATTCTTAACCCATTGTTTGTTATAACAAGAAGTAACAAGTTTACTTAGGAGTAACCCATTCTTTGGACATCTCGATGATTATTAAACAAATTAAATATGGACATCTCGATAATTTTACTTTAATTTTCAAAATATGAACAAGTAAATAAACATTAAAATTTATGATAGGAAAAATGTAGAGGAGTGAATGGCATATTTCAAGGGAGGTCGATGTAATAGTTTTCCTTGGAAGTTTGATTGATTATTGATGTGGACCGCACATCTTTATCATCGAAGTATATTTATGTTTTATAAAGTAATTGAAAATGGGGAAGGCTCTATAAAGTTATAATTTAGATTAGGATAATCAATTTGAGAAACCAAAATATAAGGGAAAGTGTATAGGTTTCATTTAGTTGATTTTGATTGGATCTAGTTTGAGTAGTTTAGAGAAGGAGTGTTATTCTCTTTATTTAGGTTTAATTCTTGCAAGTGACATGATGAGTTATTAATGAGTATATTGTTGTAACAACCTTAAGCTCTATGATGACAAAGCCTCAAGCTTCTATAAAATATGGTGGAGGACTGCTCAAAGTTGGTGATTCTACCTGGTAAGCACTTCCCTCTACCTCTGGTTTATGTATTGGAGTCTATTTCAAATGAATAAATATTAGTGGATATTCAATGCATTGCCATCTCTTCGTTTCAACATTTTGGAAATTGCTTGGTGTTTGGTTTATTGGTTTTTATGCATATCTAGTCACCTCTTGATGATTGCTATTATGGAGTTATTTCTTTTGGTGTTCACGAGTTGTGTATATTCGATGTTTCGGTCCCCTTACAACCTAGGAGTGGTTTTTGGAACAATCGGTTGCACTCTTTTTTGTTCTGGAAATTAGGTTTCCTTCCCTTCACAGTCCAATTTTCTCCAGGTGACAATGTTTATCCATCTAAGAAACTTAAGCATTTGTTTGGGACTGGCACTGTGGTCTCCCCTCATTTGATTTTGATTCTTCATCCATTGATTACCAAGAAGCTCTAGAATTCCAGAGGGTTCTAAGAAGGCACAAGGAATCCATTCAAAGCAAAAGAACCTCACTCTTTTATGTGACCACTAAAGTCCATGAGAATGAGCATCAATGCACCTCTCAAAATGCAATGATCATGAATACTCTCAGTCAACACAAGCAACAAATTAATATTTTGGAGACAAAATGCTTCATGCTAATGGTCAACAATTTGTTGAGGGGGTTGGATTTTGAATGCTCAATAGTAAGGATTAAACCTAATGAAGAGCCCCAATTAGACTCTTCCATGTTTTGGATGGAATAATGCTTCGAGTTAATGGTCCGAAAACCTTTCGATGGACTTTACAAGTTGGTTCAAAAGTTATTTCCATTCTTTTTATGCCCCCTCCACACACACAAATAAAGTAATTGAAGAAATATACTAATCTAAGGAATTCAAAGAAATCCATTACTAAAGATAACCTCTAGGAACAATAAATGAAACTATATGTAGCTTTTAATTATTTAGGAAATAATTATGTTGAGAACTTAATAATACAAGATAATGGAGAATATAAAAATAAATAATAAAGCATATAACCATTCACTAAAGATAACCAATAATTTATTCAACTATACAAATTAACTTTGACATAATTTAAATCCTTACTAACTTTGACATAATTTAAATCCTTACTAGACGCCAATGACATTTAACCAATAATAGGATAATCCATGAGAATGAATATATGTAGATAAATGCCCCCGGGGGGGCAA
>JASDQU010029784.1:10617-28960 GCA_032191745.1 Picea mariana | reverse complement strand
ATTTACGCACCGCCTTCTGGAACGCGGTTTTGGTATTTGGATCGAACAAAAACTAACGACTTCTAAGCACACTGAATTTCGCTCACATGCAGACCACTCCTTACTTCCTTCTCTGGAACAACAGTTTCATTCTTATGCCTTTACCGAATTGGGTCTATAGATATGGTTATAGTTAGTATATGCTTTATGCATGTTTTTATTATCCGTTTAATGTATTTGGTTTGAGGGTTTATTATGGCTTTAACCCATATTCGCTAACGCAAGTAACAAAGGTGGTTAGTTGGATACTTTTTTCATTAAGTTCAAAGCATTTAACCACTTAACCTTTTGACATTTTCTCTCATTAATTAATGTAAATATGTGGAACACTCAACCAGTTAACCCACAAGCACTTTCTCACATTTAATAGAGAGGTTGCTTAGGACACATATCCAATTAATACATCAAGTGAAAGATGCAACATAAACACTTTAATCCACTATAAACACTTTAATCCACTAACACTTCCTCTTTAAACCACACAACCATTTAAAATAACCTATCAAATTATTTTTTCTTGAAATCTAATAAAAAATATTTTGAATTAAGAAATAATCAAATTGTTTTTCCCAAAAAATTCCTTAACCCACAAACAAGGTATCTAAGACACTAATTTATTTTGAATTAAGAAATAATCAAATTGTTTTTCCTAAAAGATCTCTTAACCCATAAACAAGGTATCTAAGATATTTAGGATACAACCTGAGTGGGTCTAATGGTTAAGAACATGTGTTTCCTCTTAAGAGGTCAGGGGTTCAAATCAAGAGGGGGGTTGGGTATGCATACCTTCGTAAACTTTACCAGTCAAATCGTTGGGCGGAGATGTGGACGCTTCCTCTTATTTCTTCAATGAGACTTAATGTAAATATATGGAACACTCAACCAATTAACCCCTCTCATTTCTTCAATTAGGCTTAATGTAAATATATGGAACACTCAACCAATTAACCCTCACATTTAATAGATGGTACTCCTTGTGAGGGTTAATAGAGGTTGCTTAAGACACATATCCAATTAATACTAAAAATACAACATAAACACTTTAACCCAGTAACACTTCATCTTTAACCCACAAGCACTTCCTCACATTTAATACATGGTACTCAATGTGAACATGTGGGGGTTATTTAAGACACATATCTAATTAATACATTAAGTGAGAGATGCAACATAAACATAAATACATAATAGTTACATGATATATACCCCACAACCATTTAAAATAACCTACCCTCAATTTTGTCTTGAAATCCAATGAAAATTATTTTAAATTAAGAAATAGTCAAATTATTTTTCCTAAAATATTTCTTAACCCACAAACAAAGAATCTAAAACACCAATTTAATATCTAACTTAACCATAATTTTAAAACTAAATCATTATTATTTTATTATTATTAAAAAACTAAAAAAACAACTTTAAAAACATTTACATATATAAAAATAAAAATATCTTTTGAAATTTCAACATATGTTTAATGGCTTTGCATTCATTTTGACTTTGAAATTATATAGATATTATCTTGTAAAATTGTTTGAAAATAGTCTATAAATATATTTGAATTTTTATTTTTTGACTTTGAAATTATATAGATATTATCTTGTAAAATTGTTTCAAATATATAAAAATAATGATGGATGACAGTTAATATTTGTTTGAATTTTTACTTTTTGACTTTGAAATTATATAGATATTATCTTGTAAAATTGTTTCAAATATATAAAAATAATGATGGATGACAGTTAATATTTGTTTAGATAAACTAGTTTATCAAATCTTTAAAAATAAAAATTAATAGATTTATTTTAAAACTTTATTTTTGGTAAAAAAAAGTTAAATTTTTTTTTTTAAATTAGTTAAAATGAAGAATATAAATATTATGACAAATATTATGGAATTGTAATTTAATATAAATATATGATAAATATTTTAAAAGAAAAAAAAAAGTATTTTCAATATTTTATTTATGTTAAATTTGAACTTATTTTTAAATGTTATTTATTCTTTATTTTAAAATTTTAAAGTTTTTCCCCGGATGGGGTGATAACTGGACAATAATGTGCACGGGGGAGGGAGGTGGGCAGTTGGACACGACAGGCCACATGTCTTACCACCCACACATCACCTCCCGCTACTTAATGTTGAGCCTTTATGCTCAGGGGCTCACTTACCTCGGTGAGTACTAGCTCCAGCTCCTTCAGCGTGCCATTCACACCGGTGCAGTTACGGCAATGGGATTTGATAATTGCAGGTCTTGTCACTCAGGTTGGCTCCTTTGGATTTATCACTTGCCGTCGAGTTCTTTTCTCCATCACAGTTTTCTTGCCTCTGCTATGCTCGACTTTGACCTTCACTCATAGTCCATTCCTCCCTTCGTGCTCTCGGTTTCCTTCCTGCACTCTATCCTCCTTCTCCTCACCATCCTTCTAATGTCGAGGCAAAGAGGTAAACCAAAGCGCGGTCCAAAATGGTATAATGTCTATGGGCGAGGACGCCAGTGTCACCCTGGCCTGCAATCCTGCTTGGCTCATCCTACCACCTCGGGCCTTGCCCCTTCGTCTTCCCCTAGGGCTTGTAGGGTCGAATGGTTTGATAGCCAGGGTAATTCTCTGGGTTTCTCTCCTGGCGCCATCTTGGACAAGCCTTCGAATTCACAGCCCTCCACCCAAGCAGACACTTCTCTGGCTGCTCCACCTCTGCGTCCCACCACTTCCCCTGTGGCAGCGGCCACTTCTCCGTCCCACCACTTCCCCTATGGCAATGACCACTTCTCTGTCCCAATCACCCACCCATACAAATTGTGGTGACCTTTCAAGGCTTTAAACCGTCGTGGATATTTTACAGGACCTTGTTTTGGAAGTTCAGCAAGACCTGGCAGACCTTCTGTTTAGATTTGAGTGGAGAGATATAAAAAACATTCTACTTACACTTTTCATTATTCATTATTCTACTTTAGATTTGAGTGGAGAGATATTCATGAATGGAGAGATATAAAAAACATTCTACTTGTCTTTTGTAGGTCCTTCGGTCTTCATATAAATTGGTCCAAGTCCACTTTTCATTATTCAAACCTCTCTGATCAGTCTCTAATTCTCCTTTAGTCACTCTTCCCACATACCTTTACAAATCTGTCTGAAGGTTTCAAATATCTAGGATATTTTATTAATGCAAACTCCTACAGGATCGCTGACTGGAACTGGCTACTGGAAAAAGTGGAAAAGAAAATTGGGAATTGGTGCAACTGCTAGCTCTCCATCGGTGGGTGTTTTACACTTTTAAAAGTTGTTCTGGAAGGTCAACCTATATATTGGATGGCTTTGGTTGCCCTTCCAATAACCATTCTCCAAAAACTTCACAACCTCTCCTTCAACTTTATCTGGTCGGGTTGTACATCCACACCTCGTCTCCATCTCTGTAGCCATGATGCTCTTGCAAAACCGAAAGAGAAAGGTGGTTGGGGCCTTAGAAACATCCTCTTCTTCAATTTAGCACTTGTTGCTAATACACTTTGGCGTGTATTAACATTTTCAGGGATTTGGCACACTGTCATTATGGACAAATATCTCCCACATATTTCATCCGCTGCTTGGCTAAGATCACCTCCATCCATCCCCATCTCTGCTTCCTACACATGGAGAAACTTGGCCTGGACGACTCCTCTCATTTCCCACTAGCTCTCTTGGAATCTGGGGACTGGACATTCCATCCATCTTGGTCGGGATCATATTCTGGGCATGGGAGATTCATCTTTACTATCGACTCAACTCCTTTCTCATCTACATTCCTTACAGATATATTTTCTCTTCCAAGTTAAAGACACGAGTGACTCTGTTTCAATCTCTCACTGTTGGTGCTCTATTGAGGACCTCGTCTTGCCATCAACACTTGCTTTAGAATGGGATATTTATACAACTTCTCTATCATCTGCGGGTATAAATCTATAGGATAGAGAGGACACACTCCTTTGGATTGGAGGAGACTCCTCTGGCCACCCTTCAGTCACAAATTTTTACACAACAATATCAAATCTAAAATGGACGCTCCAATTCAAACGCTAGAGGAAAAATTTCTGGAATTGGCATATCTTGATGAAGATTAAACTCTTCATTTGGCTCTCCATCGATTGCAAAATAAACATCTGGGATATCCTTAAAAAAAAAAGGCAGATCGGCCCCATCTTCTACCATATTTTTCGCAGGCATGAGAAAACAACATTACATTTATTTGTCTACTGCTCTTTTACTAGATGTGTCTGGGCTCAGATTTCAGAAACTCTGCATTTTTCGCCGACCTGGGATGGGCCATCGCTCTTGGACTGCTTCAAGACTTAGAACAACAAGTAGAGATCTCACCTCACGTAGCCACCTTTCATTTGTTGGTACGTGTGGCTGGAAAGGAACAATACTATCTTTACAAATATGCCTCCCTCCATTTCTGTTGTGGTTTACAGAACTTTTGGATTGTTTACTTGTTGGTCTGCCTTACACCGGAGAAAAAAACCAATAAAGCATTTACATAAGACCCATCTCTCCAAGGGACTGCCTACAGGTTGGTTCGGTGGAGCTGATTAGTCGGACGGTCTCAACTGTGGGGTTGGTGGTCACATAAGGTTATCAAATAGCTCATACATTAGCTGGATTCTCAATTGTGGACCTGGTACAAATACAAAGGCGGAATTGATGGGGGCTTGGGCATCTCTTCTCTTGGCATCTAGGCTGAATTTTTTGGACTTCCAACTACTCGGAGACTAAAAAATTGTTATAGACTGGTTAAACTCCAAAGGTAAGCTTCAAGTTTCCTCTCTTCTTGGCTGGATGGATAGAACTCGAGAGCTACAACAAAAGTTCAGGCATATCACATATCTTCACACTCCGAGAGAAAACAACAAGCAAGCTGACGCCCTCTCCAAGATTGCTCTTCAGAAGCAAGCCATATTACTTTCCTACAATCACTAGCTTGAAAATCATGAGGGCCCTTCCATATTTATAAACTTCTTTTAGTCATATCTAGTTTTTGGTTCTCACTCAGGCACAATCAATTTTTGGAAATTTTGGTTTTTTTGCCCTCACCTCTGCATTCTAGAATGAGCAAGGACTGTCAGCATTTACAGTCTAGTCTCTCTGTCTTGAATCATGTACTGGCCCTGATCACTGGCCTCTTTTCGGGGCCCAGATCACAGCCATACATAGGTGTCCATTGATGCAATAGGGAACCTTTGTAACCATTGGCGTTGTAAAGAAAATTATATTTTTTCAATATAATCGAGAAATTGTTTCGGCTAGAAAAAAAGAATACATGTTTCCTCCTTAGAGATCACATGTCAAATATAGAGAAGTGTAGAGTATGTATACCTCCATAGACTTTAATAGTCAAATATATTATTATTATTATTATGAAAATGTATAATTAAGTAAATTTGTCTATTTTAATTATTAAATTGTTTTTTATAATAAAAAAATTATATTTATTTTTTATAATAAAAAACTTATATTTAGAGTTAAATAGTTTGATAATGAAATTTTTTAAATGTATTTGATTCTTATAGATTTAGAAGTTAATGAAATTTATAAAATCCTTTCTTCTTTTTTGGATTGATAAGTTATAAATGTGTTATTATTAATTCATGTTTTTAGATAGGAATTAGTGTTTTCATTTTTTCCATCACTTGTGTATTAATATATAGGAAAACTATAACTTATATAAAATTTTATTGAAAATATTTAGTTTTTACTTTTGTATTAATATATTGGTAAACTATTCTCAGATGGGGTGACAGATGGCCTCCAGTAAGAGACAGGTGGCATCCGGCAGCAAAGGGTGTTATTAACTCCCGCCGCCATCCCCCCTCCCACTTTGTTTGAATGACCCACTCTCAGCCTGGAGTAATGGTAGTGTTCTGGGAAACTCCAGAAGGTTTAATGCCCCCCTCCCCCGTGAACCAAGTTGGGCGTATAGGAGTAAGTACCAGCCCTAGGGAAGCTGTCACCTTCGATTTCATGGCGACTCTCTCCATCAATTCGCAGGGCGATATGAAGGTAAGAGCCCCAACGCGCTCTCCCATTCTCAATTTTCTGCAAACTCTCCTTGTCTCTAGTTCTATCATGCTCTTTCACCTCTAGCCGACTGCCTCTACTCCTCCGTTGGTCACCCATTACAATCTTATCCAGAATTCCTCCGCCATGCCAAGGGAGAGGGGAAAGTCCAAAAGGGGACCGTTGTATTATATCTCCCTATCTAGGCACAACAGGATTGCTCCCTCGTAGTTTTCTCTAATGACCGTCAACTCTCCCAGCTCTAGCCATAATTGGTTGGAACCGCTTCAGCAATCCCTACCACCCCCCTCTAATCCCATGTTGGACTCCAGTAGTTGCCCAATTGAGGAGGAAACTCCTCCGCTTGATTTCCATCCTCAAACCGTCCCTCCCAAAGTCAAATCACAGGTTCGAGGTGGAGGCATAGGTGGTTTCATAGTGGAGGAAGAAATCCCCCCTAGTTGGCAGGATGAACAAAATAATTCCAATAGCATAGACTTGGAAGAAGCTCCTCCAAAGACTGTAGATGCAAAAATTTATCTTGAGCAACCTTTTCTCACCCCACATCGACTCTTAGAAGAACATCTTCAGATTATCTTCAACATGAGGCAGATGCTCGATGACCATTTACACAATCAACGCATTCTGGACCAGAGAATGGACCTCATGTTTGATTCCTTAGTAGATGATCTAGACAAGAAGCATTGCCTGACCTGTGGTCAAAAGTTCATCCCAACCTACAACATTCATGGATGGTCGGGTTCGCACATTGCCTAGCTCCTCCATTTTTTTGTTATCTTTTTGGTTTTGTTACTTTTGTGAAGAATGACAACTAATCTGCCTCTGGATGTATGCTAAGCGGTTATGGATTCCAATGCATGGAAACTGTTTTGTTTATAATGCTACATGTAAGACAACTAAAACCTTTTAGTAGGCCACCTATTCTAGTTTCCCAGCTGTGGCAGAATATTTGTAATGTAATGATTGATATTGAAGGTAATATATAGTTTCTCTTTATTTACAAAAAATTATGTATTGGTAAATATAACTTATATAAATTTTTATTGAAAATATTTAAATTTTGATTGGTTGAAAATAATTGTGTTTTTTTTTGGGGGGGGGCTATGTGGTAAATTAGTCGAAACCATAGGGTCGAGGTTCTGCGAAAACCCCTTGGAGTGAGGAAATCCCTTAAGAAACCTTTGTAATGATGGTCCTCTCCTTCAACGCTCGAGGGGTGGGGGGTGCCTGAAAAAATCTATCCCTCAAAAGGCTCATTCGAAGACACAAGCCATACATCATTCTAATTTAGGAAACCATGTGTGTAGGATCCAAAGCTAGAGCAATGATGGAGCCCTGACTAAAAGAGTGGTCCTTTTCTTCAGTTGATGTAGTGGATCAATATGGTGATCTTCTTACGGGGTGGATTTCAATGTGTAAAGTTATCTCTTCTTCTAAATTTCAATCTACAATATCGGTGAAGTTGTAATTCAAAGATATAGGGTTAACTTTGAAACTTCTCGATGTTTATGGGCCATATAGTGACATAATCCCCTACTGGGAAAACTTAGTTGATTCTAGGGCACTGAACGATACTCACATTCTTCTGGGAGGCGACCTGAATTTTAGTTTTTCCATTAGGGAAGTATGGGGGGCTAATCCATATTTGGATCATCAAAGCATATTATTTTCTTCCTTCTTTGAGAAACATCATCTTATTGATTTTGAGTTGGCAAAATTAGTCCCGACATGGAGAAAATTACGCATTAACGAAGAAGCAATATCCAAAAGATTGGATAGATTTATGATATTGGAGGTTTTTCTCAACAATGGGTTTATTATGAGGTTGTATGTTACAAAAGGAGGTATTTTTGATCATATGCCTATAATATTCAAGCTTGTCAGAGGCAGAGAGTCACCTCATTCTCTGCTTAAATTCAATCTCCTATGGTTGGAAGAGGAAGACTTTTGGGCCATTATAGTTAACTCCTAGGAGTGTTTCTATCCTTCTTGTCCCTTTTCTATGATGAGTCAATTTGCGGCTAATATAACTAGGGTAAAAGCTACCATCAAGAGATGGTTAAAATCTTACGTCAAAAGGACTTGAGCGCAACTAAAGGAGGTAAAGGAAAAAATATCACATTTATATAAAGAAATCGATTGTGGCTCCCTATCTGACTCGCAATTGGATTAGCTAAGATCCCAAGAATAAATCTACCATTATGTTCTAAAGAAAGAAGAGAAAACATGGAGGTTGAAAAACATGCCTTATGGATTAAGGTGGGAGATAATAACTCAAAATTATTTCACCAATACGTGAATTTTCGAAGAAAGGTAAACGCAATATGGGAAAGAAAAGCCTTAGATGGAACATTAGTAAGCTCCTTAAAAGACAAGGATGAAGAAGGTGTTCAATACTTTTAGTCCCTTTTCAAAGAGCCTATAGGATGTCTGATCTGTGAGATCTTGGAAGTTATTTCTAAATTTTTGACAATTGTCACCAATGATATGAATCGCTCATTAATGGATGTGGTCTCAGAGTTCGAAGTATTGGTAGCTCTCTCATCTATGCAAAAAGGAAAGAGACCTAGACCAAATGGTTTAACGGTTTAATTTTTTATTGGGTTCTATGATTCCCTAAAGGAGGATATTCTAAAAGTGGTTAGAGAGTGTCAACTTTCATGGAAGATGTTGGGCTCATTCAATTCCACATTTATCTCCTTAATCCCTAAAAAGAAAGATGGAGTATCATTTGGAGAATTTCAACCCATCTCATGTTGCAATGTGATATACAAAATAGTGGCAAAAGTTATTGCACGAAGGCTAAAACCCATTCTCAACAAGATAATCTCCAATGCAAAATTTGTTTTTTTGCAACATAAGCAGATCCACAATGTTGTGTCCATGGTCCAGGAGGTTCTCCACTCATTCAAAAAACATAACCATAAGGAAATTATACTCAAGTTGGACTTATCTAAAGCCTATGATCGTGTTAGTTGGGCTTTCCTTCAATTGACATTGATTCAATTAGGTTTGGATTTGTCAGTGGTGTTACCCCCCCCCCTTCCTAGGGGTAACTAAGGAGATGATGTCTCGAGGCCCGCAGGTAGAAGACATGTAGTGTCGAGAGCCAGATGACCAGTTGATCCCACATTGAGCAAACATATCCCCTCCTCTCCACCACACATTACCATTCATCATCAATAGTGAAGCAGTATCCACCACACTAGCATGGCCCATAAAGGACAACAGGTCTTGATTCATGAGGTAACAAGTCCATTCTCATGATAAGTGTCACTTTAATAATTGAATCATTTGAGAATGTTGCAAAGGGTCCTTTCTTGATTATGAAAACGTTTTCTTGGAAATTAAACCTTTTTCCTTATTTCACCTTGGTGGTTGACATGGTTTCCTAGTAAGTGGGTCACCCTCAGGGAAAGGGTTGCTACTGGGGGGTCTCCTTGAAGGTTCATTGTACAATTCCCACTCATTTATTACCACTTTCCACACCTCTTCCATTTTGTTTCCTTATCTTTTGGGTTTTTGGGTTCATTGACCCCAAGAAGGGCTTGTACCTCATTTCATGGGAAGATGCGTGCAAGGTCTATCGGAGGTGTAGGGTTCCCCCCTTTCTTTTTTACCCACAACTTGTCTTTTCAAGATCCACGATTGAAAAGATTTACAAGATTGACAAACCATCGATTTTGATATTTAGTCTAGACCGACAGTCACTTACGGTCTTTAGCCTAGACCATTCGCTTGAAGGGATATGACCTACCTTCCTTCCTTATCCTTCTATCACTCGAAGGGATATGAGAAACCAAATTTTCAAATATCCATATCAATAGATGGATGCGCTTACTAGATTATTTGAATGGTGGGAAGTTTGTTAGTGTTTTCATAAGTCTGTATCAATAGAGGGAATCCCTTACTAGATTATTTGAATGGTGGTAAGTCTATTAGTGTTCCTAGTTCTCTCGTTTGTTCCAAGTTTGTATTTCCATCTTTCCCAAGTCTGTGAGTGCTTAACCAGTGCAGGCCCACAAATAATCAATCTATAACCAATGAGGAAGGTGGATCAATTAAACCTGGTGAGGAAGGTGGATTAAAATGAAGTGATAATAAATAGGCCTATCCACCTCCACCTCATATGTCCCTTCAGGAAAGTGAGGTAAGTACTTCCCCCAAAATCCCCCCACTAACCCTTTTTCTCCCACTAGCCCTAGTTAGAAGGCATATTAGGCATATTAGTCATATTAGGCATTAGGCATCAACAACATATTAGGTGAATTAGGAATCTATGGCCCACTTCTTATTCTTATTACTAAGATGGGAAACTTCTGATTATCATAATAACCCACTAATGTAAATTAATCTCTAGGAAGGTGGAAGGAAGGATATTGAATATTGAGAAAGAAGGTCCTTCATCCTAGAATAATTAGTTGTACTTCCATGAAGATAGTGACTAGATATGAAGGGAGCACCTAATATTATCCATTCTTATGTGACCCAAGGGAACTATATGAATTGGTTTTGTCATTAATGGATGGAAGGAAAGCAAAGTTGTACTTCCATTCACAGAGTTACCCACTAACTATGACTAGCGGGAAATAGATTGATCATCAAGGGGCTAGGAAAGAAGAAGATAAGGACGTTTGGGGGGTTATCGATCAAGGGGAAATACAATGGGGGGAATACATACTTGGGCATAAGGAAATATTTCAAACTTGATGGCATTGATTCTAGCTAGATGAACTAGGGCTATGAACTTTGAGAACTCTGAAGCATGAAAAGGAAATATGGGTGGGCCATTAATAGATTATCCATATTGAGACCATGAGTGAGACCTTTCTTTAGACCTTGAGACTATGAGACCACATGACTAGCTAGAAATATATTAATTATCAGTTGGGAAAAATATGGGTTATTTCTTCACTATTTATGTCATTACCCGCTCATATTCCTTCTTTGTTGGGATACAAACTTAGAACATCTAGATTATTTATTTTCCTCAGGGAAAATACAAAAAACCTCACCCCACATTGCATCAACACAAATTGAATCAATTGAAGGGAATAACCTAACAAATAGGGTGGTTTCCCTTAAAAGTATTATTGGCGAGGAATTTGGCTATTTGTGGGTAAATATGATTTCCTAATAACCTAGCAAGGATAAGTATGAACTAGAACTCTATTGCATGAAGGATTTCAAACTTGATGGAAAGGTTCCTTAATNATGATTCACTTTCATTATGAATTTTCCTCTTTCTCTTCCTCTGGATACAATTAACTTCCTTTTTCTATTGAAAAGATATATTTCTACTAACATGATATACTTTATCTTATTGATATTCAAGGAGCTATGAGATAGAATGAGGAAGGATGGCTCACCCTCCATTATTTAGTGAGCCATCCTTCCTCACCCTCATTCTTCGAGTGAACCATCCTTCGTGAATTATGTTCATTCTCTTTCCATCCCCAACACTAATATCTCCCGACAACAAGGCGACATGGGTACTTTCTATCTATAGAAAAACACTCTCATTGGATAAAGAAAAGGTATCACTTACCATGTTTCTTTATCTTTAAATCTAAAGGTGAGGTAAAAGGTATCTCTTATTGTCCTTTCTATATCGTCGAGGAAAGGTTAGATCACTTTCGGTGGAGCTAGACCAGTGATCTTCCTAGGAACTACTACCTCTTTACTAGATGTGAAAAAGAGGCAGAGTTGTTGTTATCTCCACATTATGTGTATAAATATATTCCCACATCCTTCTCCTTGAACAATGAATAACTTTACAATCCTTTGAATTTCGTTTACTCTTGCAATACCCTGTATATAACATAAAGCATGTGAAAAGGTTGGAAAACTGAAGCTCCACAACTCTCCCATTGGTATTTCCATTTCCCTGCCTACCCATTTATTGTTGATCTATATCATATTTCTACTTTCACTCTCCCTCCCCTAAAAGTGTGAGAAATAAAGGGAATGGAATTTATGAAACACTTATTCTCTCTTTCCAATTGCAAAGCATAGAAGCAATATTGTTGCATGTGTTACACCCATAGCTAGCTAGTGTCTATTCAAGAACATACCCTGGTCAAGTGAGCCAAGAATAGATATAAGGCTTTTGTTCTAGTCTTGATCACACACGAGTTGAGCATTCATTATGTGAAGGTAGCTCATGTCTATCCCACCAATTCTTCTCCAAAATGCCCCTGCCTATGATTGAAGGTTGTTGTGCCTTCATGAAGATTGCATGAACAAGTGAGGGGAGCTAGTTTTTTTCTCCATGATTTCCTAACTTACTCATTCATCACTAATGGTGGGTGGAATGACTACAGAGGACATTGCTATTCCATGTCGATTGAACTTTTTCATCTCCCCCTCGACTTATCCATACCCAAAGTTCTTCACACTTTTAGTCCAAGTGGTATCCATGTGTTGCTTGTTGTTGAATCTCGTCAATGAAAGCTCAGGTCACCATTACATTACTAGATGGATATCTACATGCATGGTAAGTACTAGGAAGAATTGGAAGGAAGGGTTTGGTTCGTTAAGAAGCAAGATGGAATTGAATTGATTAGATGTGATTGACCTTCAAGATGAGGAATTCCCTAGAAGCCAAAAACATGGTTCTGGTATCTGAACCGAACAAAAGAAAACCAAAGTAAGTGAATTTGTAGATTCTCTATTTCAAGACATAATTGGGCATACATAAAATTAAAAAAGGGTAGTAAGTAAAACAAAGGAAAGGTGCATCAACATTTTACAGGCTAATTAGTGAGGTGAAAAAGGTGCATCATACAGAAGGTTGATTAATCAATCACTCACATGTCTCACTCATATATGGTAATATTCTATAATAGAAGCTCAACCCATCCATATATAAATGACTTCTATGGCTTCCCTCCCCTTTTCATAGGGCGATCCCATTCCTTTCAAAATCATAAGAGATCTTATTTACGTAATATTGGTGTGATGCATCCATCCATGTTGTGACCATTATGCTACGTATATAAGAGGAGCGAGATTACTGGGACAACCCTCCATAATTACCTTCCTAATATCCTTTGGAAAGACATGGATATATTATTAGAAGGAATGTTAACATCCTTCTCCAATTCCACTTCTCCGATAGTCCAATTAAAAAGGTCGAACTCACCCTATATTTATTTCTTCCCCTCAACTCCCACTTAGAGGGATTTCTTGCTTCGCATAGAAGGTATTACTTTACCAAGAAAGGAAGGTGGTTCTATCACTAGCAACGTGCCATAAACAACTAGAAACAATGAATTCAGTTAGGCTGAGAAACCCCTAGTATTGGTATTGTTGCAACACTTGAGTCCAGAAATGCAACCCCCACTCTCCTCTCTTAAAAGTTTCAAAAGTGGATTTGAATAAGGGAGGAAGTGATATTGGGGGAGGGAAGCGAGCATAAGAAATAATGGTGATAATTTCCATATTCAAAATCTATAGGGTTGGTCAAGGACTCTTTGAAATGCCTTTCATTTATAGCTATCCTCTCCTTTTCATAGAGTGAGGTTATTATTCCGTCCTAAACCTCATGTCCTCTCCCACTCCCACCCTCTCCTATTGGATCAATAGGTCGATGGGTGCTCACCATTCATTCAAAAAATGAAGACCACCCCATTCATTCACATTCCTTCCTTAATTGGTGGTACATGTCTTTCTTGTATCACTCAAGTAGATGCCACATAAAATAGGTGTTATGATCATTTTCTAATATATAACATAGAAAATCCCCCTTCTTCCTGGATTTGGCCTAGTTTGGTTGGTAAATAATGTGATGTGGTTGGTCAACCTTGGTCAAATTCCCTACCCACCCCACCAATTAAAAGCAAGGAACAAACATGAAGCTCGAATAGAAATGAATGAGTACAATCACTGTATGGTCATTTTCCATACATTCATTTCAGTAGCATTTTGATCTGTAACCCAGGAGCGAAGTGGGAAAAGTGATCTCCAGTGACCAACCGGGTACAAGATATTTTAGTAGCATTCCTCACTATGACAAGTTTCCACTGAATCCATCCCCCACCCTGGGTTCTTATGCCAAGTAGATTTATGTCGAGTCTAATAGCAACTCTATCTTGTGCCAACCCTCCCTAATATGAATTCTTCAAGTGGCCTAATAGATAAGCTAGACCAACCACCTTCTTCATGTGATGTGGGATGACCTACTTCTCTTTATTGTTTCCTCCCTGGAGATAGATTCATGACTCTGTGAAGCAGGTGTCGTATAAGAAAGAACAATGTGTACTTCGACTCATGGAGGTTAGGTATCAATTTGAATTGAAATGCCTGAATCTCGCATTGGTCGATATTGCAATCTCTCTTTCTTCCTTCTTGGGGGTGGTTGGTTAGGTTAGGGCTAACACAACATCAAATTAGGGTGCTTTTGTGTGCATGAAATGGTCAATGAGTGTAGTCCACCAGTGTCACCAACGATATGTTGTAGGTGTTGATATTATGGTAGTTGCGGAAGGTATTTACCTCCACGTGTAAATCTGACGAGAATATAATATTTTGAGAAGCAGAAGAAACCCTAATTAGTTGGCTAATAACCCTAGAAGACAAGTCGACTCAAGAGAATGACTTGTATTAGGTTATTAGCTTCCAAGAGAAGAAGTCAGCTAAAGGAAATTTTATATACTAAAGAATTAGTACCCAGAATGAGAAGTCGGTCCAGGCAGTCTGTCAGAATTAGTATAAATATAGGAGGCCAGTCTTCATTCTGGCCAGTATTCTCAGAACTGCAGAAGCAACACTTATGCGCACTGCAGTTGGCCAGTTTGTGTGCATGTTTGGAGGAGAGCTATCGTTGCAGTTGCTACAGGTAGTAGATTTCGGTTTTGGCTTGGTCTATCTCTTGGTTATGGTTTGGACTCTCTAATCAGCTCTTGTTACTCTTGTTTGGTGCATTATCCTCGGAGAAATGTGCGCCACCTTTGTTTGGCTATCTAGTCTAGGGTTTTCTTCCAGAATGATTTTCTGTCAAGGTTAAGGTGCTCAGGGGTGGCTTCGGCCTATGGTTGGGTGACAATAGTGATATTGTCTATAGTTAAACAAGCACATCCATTATATTCTAACAGGTTATGGACCCACACTATCTTCGGACAGTCTAACCACTGGAAGATAGATTGGGAGGATTTGCTCAGATACATTTGTAGTTGTAGCCAGTTTTTCTACAACAACAAAACCCTAACCCTCTCGTTGAGGCACCTTAAGTGAAGGGATTGACCTAATTTCCACATAGACTAGTGTGTCCTAGCCTAGCACATCTCTTGGTACTCTCTGCAAGCTAAGACATCAAGTTTGAGTTTTTGGTCAAATCTAGGGTTGACCAGGTCAAAGAAGCCACGAATTACTCTATGAAGTTAGAAAACAAGTTAGAAGGGGCTTCTAACTTCAGAGCATGGAAGAAAAGGATTGATCTCATCCTTTCCAATAATAAAGTGTTGGATATTGTGAAAAGAAAGATTTTGGAACCGGAGTTTGAAGAAGAAAAGAGAAGGAACCACAAAACGTTGCAGTTATGAAGAATTTCAAAGACAATGACATCAATGCCATGAGTATCATAGTGGATTCTATAAAATACCACCTGATACCCTACATCTCCCATCTTTATTCCTCTAAGAATATGTATGATTCCTTAACAAACCTATTCTCAGTCAGAAACATTGGACAAGTAATGAGTCTGAAGAATGAGCTTCGTGACATGAAGATGAATGATGATGACATCATAACATCATACTTTGTGAGAATCTCTCAGTTAAGAGATCAACTACAAGCTATTGAAGAAATCATTTCAGAGAAGGAACTGGTAAATAGAGTACTCAACAGTCTTCCCAAGACATGGGATGCATTTGCCGCAAGCATGAACACAAGGAAGGAGTATCCTACATTTGAAGAACTTTGGATTTGTTGTGCACAAAAAGAATCAAGGATTAGTGCAAAAGAGAAACCTCAAAAGAAATATGATGATCAAGCCTTCACAACAAGATTCAAGAATTTTAGAAACAAAACGAAGTCTAGCTCAAGGAAGAAGCCAAATCAAGAGAAAGTTATGTCATAAATACAATGCTTCAACTGTCGAAAATATGGTCACTAAAAGAATCATTGTCCTGAGATAAAGAAAAGGAAGGACACACACAAATAATCAGTTTCCGAAGAAAATGAATCCTCAAAGAAGACCAAGCAGGATAAAACAAACTTCTTCTTCTAAGACAAGGTAACAATACTCTTCATAGTTCTTGTACATACTATGTTTTCTGTACATATCTTGCATATCTATTTCTTAGAAGATAACATGTTCAAAGAGAAACTATACTTATGGAAGAACAACAAGATAATGACTTCTATCACTATGACTATAAGACAAGCTGCAAGATAAGCCGAAATCAGAATCAATCTTGAAGAAACCTAGAAGAAGTAAAGACAGAAAGAAGTCAACAATCAAGAGGAAATTGGAGAAAAGACTTATGACACTTTGCAGAAGGAAATAAGGATGCAGACGGAAGCGTGGACTCCGTTAGATGGAGGGAATCGATTATATATTACCAAAATAAGAGCATGCATTCATACATGAAGCAAGGATTAGGAGGGAGCTAATCCTATGATCCATTGAAGATGATGAAGTATATATCCATGGCGGCAGCCATGAAAAACAATAGGTGTTCAGTTTGACTTTAGAATAATTCTTCTTTGAAAATAAGCCTTAAAGTATCCTTGGTTGTCCATCCACATCCATGATCCTATGATGAAAGGAAGAAGTTGGAATCTTCAGGGCATGGAATCTATAGAAAACTCCCTGGACCCAAGAGCTAAAGAGAAACACGAGGAAGAACATGAAGATTCCAAGAAAGAAGGAAAATCCATAACAACTAGTCATTGTATCGAGAATCACAAGACTACCAGCCTGATATGAACTCACTAAAAGAAATCAAGAAGAGGAAATTAAAGTTTTGATGAAGAACAGTGTATGAATGAAAGCATTGCAAGATCCAGAACTAGAGGTTCTCCCAGATGGAGGGAGAAGACTATGATGATTTCTTGTTCTAGTAAACCAGACATACCTCTACATGAGCCATTATATCGTCCGCAATATCCATGGGTTGGAGTTTACATCAGATGAATGCAAATATTGTTCTCCAGAGTAATTGAACAAAGAACGTATGTAGAACAACCTCAAGGCTTTGAGGTATACCAAGAAGAGACTCTTGTATGAAGATGGAAGAAGGTCTTGTATGGATTCAAACAACTTGGTGTAGAGTCTCCAATGCATAGCAAAAGCATGGTGAAAAACCTTCTATAACAAGACACTGTATCAGAATGGCTACTCAAAACTCAAGGATGATGGATTTCCAATCCATGACAAAGATCTCATGATGACAGAAGAAGTACCACGTGGATATGTTCCAGTTTGACCCTTGCCATGATGTTATGAGCTTGTAGGAAACAAAAGATGAATCCAACAATGATATACTATATTGATTAGAGCTATATGAAGCCTTCAAAGAAAACCAGTGTTCCATAAAGACCAAAGTACATTGAGATCAAGCATTACACTCTCCATGATAAAATCCAGAAAAGAGAAGTGATTCTCCAATATATATATATATCACAGATGAGAAAATAAGCAGATATTTTGGTAAAGCCTCTATCCAAGATGAAAGAGTTTGTGTACTCAAGCTGGAGCTCGTGGAGACGGCTTCCTTATTGAAAAAGGAAGAGATGACTCCTAAGTTGGGAGGGAGCACTCATGTGTTATTGATTTATGGAAAATCATTTTTCAGTTCGAAAAATGGTCCAGGATGAACAGTTTCTTTCCAGTTCGGAAAGTGGTTTGAGATTTCTGACGGACATGCATTTTCCAGTTTGGAAAATGGTCCAGATCAAATGGTCATTTTTGTAATGAAAATTGTTCGATGGATTGTTGATGTACCATAGACAATGATTCCCCTTGTGGCCAGTGTGGGAGAATGGTCTAGGACAGTCTCTCTTCTTGATGGTCACTCTCAGTAGTGTTCAAGAAGACTGGTCTGCCTCATCGGACAATCATTCTTTCGAAGCTCATAATTATGAGCAGTTTCGAAGAATGGTCTGTTTTGGAGGTTGGTGCAGGACAATCATTTGCTTAGGAAATGGTCTGGACAGTCATTCCCTAGGGAAGATTCATTCTCTCCAAGTTGCACTTTGTTTAGTGCCAGAGGAAGGGCCCAGATAGGTGAATGGTCCAGGTTCAACAA
>JASDQU010029784.1:0-10153 GCA_032191745.1 Picea mariana | reverse complement strand
GCTATTTGGTGTGGCAGTGTACCACTGGATTGTATTTGTGTACTACTATGGATAGACATAGTTGTGTTCTATTGAATGACATTGTTCTGATTGCCTTGAAGACTATCAATAGTGTTGGAAATGATCATCATCTAGATGAACGATCAATGGACAGAGATTCCCCAGATGAAGAATGGTATAGGAAATTTATTCTTCTAGGACATATGTTTGGATTAGAAGAATGGTACTTGTGTCACTCTGTGGAGTGAGTGACTTATCCAATATCGTGTCTGATTACTTAGATGGAGTATGGTTTTGAGAGATGATGCAGTTGATGACACTGATAGTGATGATGGTGCTCATGATCTAATCATGAGATAGTATATACAACTATGTTGATGCTACCGGGTGAATGGTATGTTTGTGCTCAATACCATTAACTTCAATACCTCCCTAGCTAGGAGGGAGTGTTGATATTATGGTAGCTGCGGGAGGTATTTACCTCCACGTGTAAACCTGACGAGAATAGAATATTCTGGGAAGCAGAAGAAACCCTAATTAGTTGGCTAATAAACCTAGAAGAAAAGTTGACTAAAGAGAATGACTTGTATTAGGTTATTAGCCTCCAAGAGAAGAACTTGGCTAAAGGAAATGTTATATACTAAAGATTTAATACCTAGAATGAGAAGTCGGCCCAGGTAATTTGTCAGAATTAGTATAAATATAGGAGGCCAGTCTTCAGTCTGGCCAGTATTCTCAGAACTGTGGAACCAACACTTGTGCGCACTGCAGTTGACCAGTTTGTGCGCAAGTTTGGAGGAGAGTTGTCGTTGCAGCTGCTGCAGGTAGCAGATTTCGGTTTTGTCTTGGTCTCTCTCTTGGTTATGGTTTGGAATTTTTGATCAGCTCTTGTTACTCTTGTTTGGTGCGCTATCCTTAGATAAAGGTGTGCCACCTTTGTTTGGCTATCTAGTCTAGGGTTTGCTTCCAGAATNGATTCTCTGTCAAGGTTAAGGTGCTCGGGGGTGGCTTCGGCCTATGGTTGGGTGACAATAGTGATATTGTCTATGTTTAAATGAGCACATCCATTATATTCTAATAGTAGTCATTATGGATTTTGATTTATGGATTTTGGTGGACTTCAAGATGAAAGGATAAGGGTCTAAATTTTCTTTAGTAGAGTGTGCATGATACTTTTATATGGATGGAGATGAAATTCAAGCACTGGATAGGCTAGGGTGACCCCTTAAGGAAATAATCATAATAGGGAAAAGGAATAGGGGGGAGGGAATATTAAGTCACTTTTTCTTATGTATTATGTTCTTTCCTTAAGATCAAAAGTGAGTGATGCTTCTTATAAACCAAACTACGAACTAGGAAAAACCAATAGCCGACAGGGGGATCATAGCATAATAGGTGGGTAGGTTCTCAATGAAATGCCATGGTCTGTGATTTCTAATAGTGTAGTGGGTGGGTCAGTTAAAAGAGAGAGATGTGACCGATCAAGCCCAAAATCTCCCATTTCACCACGGTTGAGTGGGGATAATATTCCATCAATCCGTTCTTTTTCCCAAAATGAATCTCTCCTTTTAGTTCCCTTCCTTTCCATCCTGAGAACTATATCAAGCTGGGCATCTTGCTTGATAGAGGAAAAATATCATCTGTTGGTCCTTGGACTTTTCTGAAACTTCTCGGCATCGGGCATTCTTTCTTGAATGATTACCAATCAATTTCCACTAGATAATGTAACTCAATCAAATTTGCAGGAACATGTAGGACTTGTTAGATCTATAGGAACATGTACTATTTATATCTTTAAGGTGGGTCGATAGGTGCCTCACTAAAATAGGGTTTGAGAGAGACCTCTTGGGTTCAACCTAGGGAAGAGGAACTCAATGCCCATAACTAGCTAACTCACTATATATAGAGGGAAATAGATCGGTGTATCGATATTAGTCCATCTACCTATGTACGTAGTAGGGAGTAATCACCCACCCAACAATCAACAAGCATTCATTCCATTCATTTTCCCCCTTCATAGAGATAACGAGTAATCCCTTCCTTTCTAGCTAATGATAAGGTCTTTACTTCAATTGGAAGGATCCTTACCTGATTAGAAGGAAGGATTGGTTCTTGTCCCCCCTATATAAAACAAAGAAATAAGGTTATTGATCTTGAGTTAGATCATGATTCACCCTTCCTTATAAAGAAACATGAAAGGTATTTCAAGTTCAATTGAAAGATCCCCAAAACCACCCACCATGCTCAGGGAAAATATATTACCTGAGCATGAAGGGATGTTTTCTCTTTTAAGTTAGCATGTAGTAGAAATGAGAAAGTATGTGTGCATGCAGGCTGGGGATCCATCCTAAGATCCTTCTTGGCTTAGTAATCCCATTCCCACTTTGAATTTAGGGCCGCATGCCTTACTATCACCCCCCCCCTTTCTATATGAAATTCTTTCAATCTTCATTTAATATCTGACTGAAATTAAGCCCCTTTTTAACCTATCCATGCTCCTTGCATTATCTCAAGTTGTGGAAGGGAGAAATAAGGGGATTGCAGACCAATCAAAAAAGAGAGTTGACGCTTGTAATTATTTATGGCATGGTAGGATTCTATCAAACTTGAATGAAAATCAAGCAAGAGATGTGATAGAAGGCAGTCAGATGCACCCATTTATAGATAAATAAATATTAGGGTTATTGGTGGCTCCTCTCCTACTTCCCATCTCACCAGGAATGACCATGTCATACATAGAGGGATATTGAATCTAGGAGCAAGGAAGTCAACAATGACAAAAAAATTGGAATGGGGTCGGTCACTATGCTATACCACTCGTATGGGCTCAGAAGAGAAATCTCACTCAAGCCCTAACCAATTATGAATGACTTGATGATGGGAAGAGAATAACGGTGTTGGATAGCTTCATGGAAAATAACAGTAAGAGATATCGATGTTGCTAGTTGGGAAAACACTACTTCTAATTGATTCTTAGTATGATGGGAGGGGAATGGGTTTCTTTGGCCCCACTCCTGCCTGGACCACAATCCCTCAAACCCTTTCCTTCCTGAGAAACACCTTCCTTCCCTGCCTGAGTGAGGTGCAGGTCCTTCCCCTCCCTACTCTAGTTATATAAGATGCTATGCATCATCTATACAGAGGACAAATAATCGATCAATCCAGGCACATAGCTTCGATATGGGGTGAACAAATGAGTGACCAATAAAGAAATTTCTCAAGAAAGAAATCAAAGGGGAAAGATAAGAATGCATTGATATTTTATGTTATTATTCATTCCTAATATTAATTTTGTTTTCGCGAGTTTGAGGATTCCCTCTCTCTTAATAAACGAGAATGGGAAATCTTGAAAGAAAGTCGTAGACATTCCTTATATTATAGAGACACCTTTTCATTCATGCCCATTCCCTTTCTTTCTTGGGTTTTCTTAAGAGAATCCTCTCCCTTATGGTCTTTGTGTTCAAATCCTCACCCTCATCACCCTCCTTCCGGTCAAGCAGGAAATTTTTCCTTATGTCAGGTGAGAAATCATTCCTTTTTCGATGTGGCCAAGAAATCCTTCCTCACCCTCTATTTCCATGCTCACAATCCCTCCTCTCCCTCCTAAATTTTGGAAAGTGGCTATGCCCCTCACTTTTATACTAAAAGATGAGTTGTGACTCATCCTACTTATCCTTGTCCTTCCAGGTTCCCTCAATTTCTCTAAGTCATCGTAGCTCACCTAGACCATAGAAAAGGATTATCCATTTCCATTAGGGTTATCCCTTTCCCATAGTGAGAAGGTTATCCTTTGATTCCCCAAAAATATAGACTTTGTAAGACTTTTAAGGGTAAGCTCTAGTCTCTAATCCATACAATAAAAAAAACTCGTATCATTTCTTTCGATACCTAGAGATAAAATAAAGAAAGAGAAGACATAACTCCATGCAAAAAGAGAACAACACTTCCTTCCTTCGTTCGTTAAGTAAGGGGCATTTCAATACCTTACTGGCCACCTTGGTATTACTTTCTCTCCCTATATATACCATTAGGTATGTAATTATGTGGTAGATAAGGGTCGCATACAAGTAGTAGGTCCATACAGAGTTTAATAATTTCATAATCGATTGTATCACGTCATTTTGCATCATATATATAATCTAATGGTTACCCTCTAATCGAGTATCAACTCATATCTGAATATCATAAAAAAAAGGAGAAAAAAAAATGTTCCAGGCAAGTTGTAGAGGATTTGAATCCTCCAAAGGGGAAGGCCCATGCATGAAGAAATTCAATGATCCAACTTCATAGTAGAATCACTTTGAGCCAAGGAGATAAGAAACTTGAGCCTATATCAAAATGACCATTCTAGAAAAGACAAGGAGATACAACCGCTAACTGTCAATATCCGACCTGGCATGCATTGTATGGTTGTCATAGAAATAGATAGGATGTGGTGTATACAAAAGGCCCTTGACTTAGCTAGCAGGGAAAGCATTTGATTCGCTAATGATCCTTTTGAAACTAGATAACTAGGAATCTAGATAAGTGTGAGTGGATAGCTCAAAGCAGGATCACTATCGTTCCAAGTGCACCCCCAAGCAAGGTGTCGATTGGGATCACTATCTATTTGAGCGTCCTACACCTACAACCCAACCAGAAAGATAAAAATGATGACTATAACCTTTCTATACCCCAATTCATGGTTTTTGTATCCTTTGTGCCCTTACCATGTCAAAGTCTTTGGTTTGTCTTTTTACTACTTTGCCTTGATTTATTTTTTACTTTTTAGCCAGCTTCAACTTCTTATTTTGGTGCTAAAGTAAGGGAATGTGTATTACTTTTAAATTCTCAGTGGTGTTTTTCTCATGTCAATACTGTGGTTTCATTCCCTGCTACATATTCAAAGTCTCGTTTCATTGGTTGTTTCATTTCCTGCACGTTGGTTCTTTGAATTGTGGATCTTATTACTTTCTTCCCTATAAGGTTCAATTCTTTTTGGTCCCGTTTGATTATTGAATTAAGTGCTATTCTACAGTGAGATCAGGTTATCCCAAGGGTCAGTTGATCCTGTTGCAAAAGGAGACATTGTTGAAGTTGAACCGGGATCAAAAGAAGGGGAACAACATGTTTCTTTCTAAGTTGGAGTATGATTAACTATGGTGTATCAACGGACACTGTTTTGCTATGCATTTTGAACTAAACTTTCTTTTTTGGCTTTGGTTAATGATGTTGGTGGTTTTTTTTACATCTTCCTATCGTATCGTAATCCCCCAACTACCTATAGATAGATAGATAGATAGGGGAGAATAAATAAGGGTGAGGAATATAGATATTGTATGGGTTTGGAAACTATGCGTACATTAATCTATCCTTCTGGTAGCAAGGAGGGTGGGAAGAGATATGGGTTCTTATTAGTCACATGATGAGTCGAGGGATTCAATATAGTATCTTGTTCGTTTGTTAGTGGGGGGGAGCTTAGTGAGAGTGAGGTTAGTGGCTCTAGTTTGAATGATGATTTATGTGTGAAAGAAGCTCTAAGATTGGACTAATGAGGGAATTTTCCCCGTATATAATGGGAGGGTCCTAAAACTAAAAGAAGAAGATTCGTTCGAAGGTTCAAAAGTGGTTGTACGGGCCTTAGGTCACCTACTAACCTATAAATTGAACATTGGAAATTGAAGGGGAGGTTAGGGCCTCTTACTTGTCTCTTGTCAATGGAAATACACTCATGGTTACATGTATGATAATCTCTAGAAGTCAATAGTCTCCACTGGTTATTGTCCAACTCAATAAAGTACAAATGAGGTGTCCTTGTGGGCCCCACCACCTTTTATATGACTTAGTCACAAAGTTCTGAAAGCCCATGTAGGAGGTCATAAGATTTTTTTTCAACACCATTTTCACCACTAGAATCACAATGTTTCCAACTTCAACAATGTATGCTCCATTCATTTTCACCAAAATTTCACCCCAGGGCAATTTCTTCCTGTCAAAGTTCAACAAATAGATACACAAGCTCACTAGCTCCATTTTTACACTATTTTCATCACCAAATTTCTTATTATGAGAAAATTTTCACTGAGTATTTAGTTTCACATGTTTAGGTGATTTTGGGGAGGCTCTTTGTTAGTATCCTCGATGCATATAGTAGGGCCCTTATCCCTACTCCTTCAGGTATACTTTTTCAAACTGCTTATTATGAGCAATTTTTCACCCAGTATTCAGTTTCACATGTTTAGGTGCTTTTGGGGAGGCTCTTTGTTAGTATCCTCGATGCATATAGTAGGGCCCTTATCCCTACCCCTTTAGGTATACTTTTTCAAACTGGCATGACTATAGTCCCTCCAATATCATTGCATTTAATAGTATCACTCCCACAAAGTAAACCTTTATGGTCTTAGTTTCCCAACTTCACATCCAACTTCACTTAATTCTACATGCATTCAGTTGTCATTGGAAAATAACACTCCACTCTCATGGGCTTCCTTGGTTTTATCTCCCCTTTTATTATCGACACCCATGATATTTTTCCCATAAGATAGGAGACTGGATAGTGAACATCTTAGAGAATGAGCCTCATACCTCTTTCTCATCATAGTGTTGACCCATTCCCTCATACTCTTAGCGGTTCAGCCTTTTATGGTTGGTTATGATGAATGTGATACCACATTTTCATTTGCCTCTCATCTCCCCCAAGATCAATAGACTATCTACATTCTGATTCATCATTCATTTACTACCATGTATACCTATTCAAAGGGCCCCTTCTTCTCTTTCACTCTCTCTACTCTTGCTTTGATCACATGACTGGCACACTCGTCTCTCTGTTTGTAACTTAGCCAAAAAATTCACATTCTTTCATTCATTAGAAATTGTAAAAAGTAAATTTTTTATGAAGGAATCATCGATATTCATACCATCACATTGGATGGAATCTCTTTTAATCCAATGACATTACTAGTCGCCCGTGGTCGAAGCATTTACACTAAATCACATGTGCTTTAGTTGTTTGCAATACCTCACATATCCCAGTATCCATGATTGTGATCGCCATAGTTTCCTTTATCAACTACCTATACATTTACATCCACTTACTTTTAGTCCTAGTTTGACATCAACTTAGCATATCTTATTATCTCCTTAACATCAGATCATCTTATGTCTAGTTGGTTTTTTATTGATTCCATTATCATCCGTCATTTATTCTCCTCCCAAGGGAATTATTGAGTCTCATCCTCATCAACCACTTCATCCATAATTATCAAAACCATCCCCCATTACAATTTAGTATCTGGTTCATCCTTAATGATTTTAGGGGATACCTTGTCCTTTGCAATCATGTCTTCATTCTTGTTGATACTAGCTCATGTTTTCTAGGAATGATGTTGTATCTCGGTCCCCGTTTCCAATAAAAATAGTGAACCCTAGATGGGAAAGAGAGGGTCATCATTTCTCTCTAATTCCATTGACTCCCCTGATGTTTGGCATCAACTCATTTACACATCAAGACATGTCATACATGACAATTGAAACTCCTAATTATAGATATAGACCCTTGGGCTTGATAGGATATCATTTCCTCCAAGCATGAACACTTATCATAATTTCTCCCTTCAGGTTCCAGGGAATCCTCTCCTCAGATAATTCGTATACTAATACTAGTACCCCTAAGTGAGATGCATATTTCTACTTCATAGATTCTCTAGATACAATATCATTAGTAATCTTCTAGAAAGATTATCATGCTTGGACAAGAGATTCAAGCACATTGTATTCTATTACAATGTATTTTGATCATTTCATGAGAATGGGACATTCCCACCTCGTTTGTATAAAGAGATAAATCACCTAAGGATGTTTGGTTCCTTTTAGGTGAGTTTCATCACTTCTTTGCAAGAAAACCTTGCCTCTCTCTCTCTCTCTCTCTCTCTCTCTCTCTCTCTCTCTCCAGTGCATGACAAATTACAAGTATTTGAGATATAAAAATGATGATGTATTTCAGATATATGGTAGTTCTTAACCTCATACCTCAAGGGGAAACTATTATCACCTAAATTTCACTCATAAAGTTATGCAGATGATCATCGGGAAATGTCATTAATACAACATAAAAACTGATATTTTATGGAAATTATATAGCACCTCAAAAGAATATGTAAAAACATTATTAGATTGGATTTTTATACACTTACACAACCTTCCTTCACTGACACTAGCACGACTTGCATGGGATTTCCTTAGAAACTCATGCAAGTTATCTCGCTCACTTAAAGTCGACTTGATCAACGCAGTTAGGGAACTTGGTCTAAATCAAGAAAATCTAGGCTATTTTACATGAGAAATTCGAGTTTACGAGGAGTACCTGGTTCCAAGTGTCTCCATCAAGGCATTAGATCCACAATTCAAACAAGATTCATTCACATTGAAACTAGTTTGCATTGATCTTGGGAATTATCCTATTAATAAGAGCCATGGGTAGCATTCAAAGAGAGAGAAAATTGTGCAATGTTATGATGTAAGAATGAGATTGGAGACCGTATTATCTTGCTTTCTCATCTCAACAATCACTCTCATAGTTGTTTGAAGTTATTCCATTGAAGGAGTGAGGACTTTTTTCTTCATACACATCATTGTGAGAGATAGGCCACCAAAGAAGCAAAAGTGCATGCCAAGGAGAGTGTTGGAGAACACATGTGTCCAACCACTCTCCCCAATATCCCCAGGGAAAATTTTTCATGTTCTATCCATTGGTAATACATTAGTATTGTTGCTTTCCTCAATTTCATTGTTTAATTTTTATGGTTGTAGTTTAGTTCTTTTTTTTTTTTGTATTTTCATGCATGTTTCTTCATTTCATGTCTATTGCAATAATGCTCATATAAATGGTTTCAGAAACTCACAATTGTTTGTTCTAGTATTGATTCCTAGCTATAATGAGGGAGTTTTGAATCATCCTTGTGAAAAAACACCCCAAACAATTTGTATGCACCATTGTGTGTTCAGTACATAATAATCAATTTGTAGAACGTGTTATCATGCACAAGTGCTAGGTACATGCATGTACACACCAATGCTTCTTGTATTTATAAACACACTAAAAACCATTAATGCGTGAACATGTATTAGGGTGTTTTTAATTAATTGAGGATTAGTGCAAGCTAGTGACAGTCTCTCATGACGTGTTAGTGGCAATGCAAACCTAGAAAAGCAACAATTTGTTAACTTGGAGGGATTATTCAAGGTACTTTTACAATGAATTTGAATATGGTGTAAGAATATGAAACGTAGGAAATTGAATTAAATTTCCCAATATACAACTTTTATTCATAGAAATTGTGAATAAGTAGGTCAAATTTCATTTTTTCTAATAGTGGTATATTATTTTTCCAACAAAATATAAGGTATATGCTCTTTTTTTTTTCGTGCAGGTGTTGAGTATCTTAATGATGAAATTTCATTTTGAAACTTGTATACTTGTAGAGAACCCGTTTTCTTGTGCCATGTATTTTTTGGAAATTTTTAATATTAATTTTAGATTTTTTTAGAATTATCAAAGCCAACATATGCTTGAAATTACATCTTTTGTTTGTGTAGGATAAGAAGATCTTAACATGATCATGAAAATTTAATTTAATTTTTAGATCATAGGTATCAGTCTCCTCTAGTGCCGCATAAAAATCATTTGAGAAATGGTTAAGCCGAGAAAAAGTTATAGTAGAAATAAGAGGTATGTATTCTAGGATTTTGATATAGGTGAAGACAAAAATAGATTAAAAATAGTAAACAATATTTATTTAAAAAAAAAATTATATATTTGAAATATGCATAGCTGATTCGATCTATGTCTATAGTTTCGTCAACAACTGAATGGTTTATCCTATAGAAAAATAACGTCAAAGACAAATATATAAAGGGGTATTCACAAAAATGGAGGCTTTTATCAATTTGCAGACTGAACCACTAGGTTTGTCATCCTGAACCTAAATATGAGCCAACCAAGTCAGCATACATATTGTCAATCCTGCCCAAAAAAATTGAATTCAAAAGAGCATGCACACATTCTAGGAGTGCGCACGCATTCTAGGAGTGCGCACATGCTCTAGGAGTGCGCGCATGCTCTAGGAATGTGCACGCGCTGCCAATAATAATTTATTTCTTTATATTTTTCCTC
>JASDQU010029781.1:17044-28894 GCA_032191745.1 Picea mariana | reverse complement strand
ATAGCTTTTGAAACTTTCTATTTATGAAATCAACTAGGAATTAAGTAAGGCGTAAGTCATTTAAGAATTGTAAGGGAGTAATGGGACACCGAGGAGCATTTTTAGGAATGCTTTTAGGTGGGTGAGGGAATTAGACAAATTTAATTCATTAATAAATTGATTTTCTGGTGCAACTAGGGGATCGAGTGACATGTGTACGGGGGAGGTTTTTCAAAATTTAATTAAATGAAAAAGGAATCTAATGAGGGTGGCCCCTTTGCGGCTTGAGAGGCTCAGGGGGAAGAAGAGTACCCCTAACAATGGCTTGGAGGTACTGGTGAGGTATTCACGATCAGCAAGTCGGAGAAAGGAGGGAACACAAGCTCAGAATAACAACCTCAGACTCTTCATCTCCGGTTACGATAATCCTAAAATGAGTTTGTACTCATGAAGCTTCAATTTAAATGTATTTGATTTCTATTGCATACGCATTGCTGGGAAAATTTATTCAAGGCTTTAGATTTTTTTTTACTGATATTTAATTAAGCATGTTGTTGCGGTAATCCCATCTTTGTATTTGTTCCGCCACGAGGAATTTTCCCGGTCTTATGCTTTCGTCATTGCATTATTGTCTCGTTTTCTCGCTGGAAAACCCTTTCTTGTAATTTATTAGAATGATCCTTGCTTATCTAACTCATTTCCTCCCAGGCGAAACCCACGCTCTGATTCAGTGGTTACATCTGAGTTTTTATGGCACCTTCACTCAGAAATTTTATCTCTGCCCCAAAATGAACTCGCTACCAACCTTTTGATGTAAAACTGATTTAAAAGTTCTTCTCATCCTTACCCACAATTTCTTACTCTTCAGCAAAGTCTTCTTCTGTGATTTCACCTTCTTCTCTGCATTTGTTTTTATTGTTTTTAATACAAAGAAAATTGTGTTTTTATATTTTGTTCCTTTATCCTTTTAAGTTATTACTTTGTGCCTGAGTAGTTGGCCAGGAGCTGAATCGATTGTGTTTCACTCCAGTCTTAAATATTTAGATTCAAATTCCCTGCTTTCCTGTGCATGGATAATACATGTAGGATCTTTTATCCTCCCAACAAGGAATTCTCTCTTGTGCGTTTATCCCCTCAGCCTCTACGATTATTGTCATTTATTCTCTGCAAACTCGTCCTTCCACACAATGATTTTGGGGATGTCTCTCCATTTCACCAAATGTTTTACTCACTGCAATATGTTTTTACTCTCTCCAATTCGTTTTTACTCTCTGCAATTCATTTTTACTCTCGACAATCTGTTTTTACTCTCTGCAATTCGTTTTTACTCTTTGTAATTCATTTTTACTCTCTGCAATCCATTTTTACTCTCTGCAGTTCATTTTTACTCTGCAATTCATTTTTAATTGGGCAAGCAAATCCATTCTTGTACAAAGAAAGTACCTCTTCATTGCTCCATGAATAATGTTGTTTTTACTCCCTTCAATTTCGTTTTTAATTGCACTTGTAAGGCTAAGTCGTAGAGTCAATGATAATAGAATAATTTAAATAATAATAAAAATAGTATTATGTTGATGAAAAAAATTGGGGCACGCATTTATCTAAATCTGCGAATGTGCATGTAGTTTTTAATCTCTCTTTACACGTGTTATTATGGTTTTATTGAATGTATATCATGTATACTTATGATAATTAATGAAGGAATGTGGTGCGATAATGATCTTTCTGTAGACTTGGAGGTTTAGCTAGTCCGCATCTTTATTTAATCCTCGTAAATCTTTTGGATATCAATTCCGTATAAAGTCCATTTTAAATGTTAATAAATATAAACCTTTCTCAGATTAGGGAGTCGTGCCAAAATTTTGGGCACCCTTGCCACCATGTGAAAGGAACAGATTCTATTTCCTTTTAATAACAACCTTGTTCAAAAATCAAAACCTGGTGATTTAAGAGCAAAATGAAATTACTCAATCATTAAAGTTACTAATGGAAAATACTTTTTAACTGGAACTGACCCTTCATGAACTTAAATTTTCTATTTTAGCATAAACTCCAAGGAACACATTTATATAGTTGGAGTGTTCCTCTTAATATGTTGGATGTGTAAAACATTTTTATATAGTTTGGAACATGAATATATAGTCAGGGTGTTCATTTAAGAGGCTTGTAGATATTTTAATTAATTTTATTATGCTTTCTTCCTTATGATGTTTGGGGAGTATTGTTTAAAGGGAGTCCTGGTCACATGTTACAATCATTATTAATGTTAATAATGAATTGTTTAATTATGAGATTATTCTTTGTATTGATGAAGGGGTATTGTAGGGAGAGATGTTTTATGCCTAAACATTTTTTGAGTTGGTTACAACATGCTTGACTTAGTCCTTATGATGATAACTTGCAAATGAAAAACATCTAGTCATTTTATAATCTTTATTTGATTGAATGTTGTTGTAATTTGCTTCAACCTTTTATGATGTGCTAATCTGCTATGCTATTTATGTTTATGTGTCACTATCCTTCGTTGACGCGTTGATTGAAACGTTACTGATTTCCCTGATGAGTAATGGTTATTGCTCTAATTATTATTAGTGAATAGGCATTGTCATGATCAAGTGTTGATGTTGAATTCTTAATGCAAAAAAAAAAAATACCTTTGTGCTCCGACTTTTCTTAGGCGTAATATGAGGATGTTACACAAAGAGGGTTTTTTCACTCCCACCATGTGTTGAAGAATCATTTTTAGGAATTTTTTTATGGATTCAACTTGTCCATTTTACCGAGGTTAGTAAGGGGATGAATTTTCATGGAGAAAACCTAACTTAGTGTGAAATTCACCCATCATTTGGTTCTGGAAATGGGATCCATGATCAATTACAATAGCTTGTGGGACATCGAATCGAGCGGTGATGTGATTGAATAAAAAAAATGTTGCAGTTCGGTCATCATTAAGGAATGTAGGCATAGCCTCATCCCATTTAGTGAAATAATCGACGACAACAATGATATAACTATGTCCCCCGACTGAGGTAGGGTTACATTGCATGAAATCGATACCCCATTTGGTAAAGGGGTCGATGATAACAATGGTATGAAGTGGAGTTGGGTGGGTACATGCTTTCTTCTGAAATATCTGACAAGGTGGTCATTTTTTAATGGTCTCAATGCAATCTTTGAATATGGTAGGCCAACAATAACTGGCACGTAAAACATTTTGGGTTTTAGCCATCCCAGAAATATGACCGCCACAAGCTCCAAGGTGATAGTAATTTAAAACTTATTCACCATTTTCATGGGTTAAGCAATGTCGTAAAATAGTATCAATTCCATGGTGGTACAAGGTGGTAAAATAGTATCAATTCCATGGTGGTATAGGATAAGGTAGTTTTTTTAATGGTTTTGAATGCGATGTCATTCATCACGTGAAATGCTAGGATGAAAGCATTGGGTCTACAGATAGAGAAGAATATCTCCATACCATGGATCAGACGTACTAATGGGGAAAAATGATTCACCGGGAAGGAAATTGTTGGGCTCAGTATTCTCATTAGTATGGGGAAGATCACAAATTAATTCTGCAAAAACCAATGACTCTTTATCTTTGGATTTGGCAAACTCAATATTGAATTCTTGGAGAATGACGATCCATTTTGAATATTTTCCAACGAGTACTTGACGAGTCAAGATGTGGTACATGGGGTTTGAGTATGCCATGACCATGGTAGTGTGTAACATAATATAGTGGTGAAATCTTTGGACGAAAATAACTTCTTCCAAAGACAAGTTTTCGACATGTGAATATCGGAGTTCGGGACCTAAAAGAATCTTAGTCAAATAGTAGATCACATTTTCGGTGTCATCATCATCCTCTTGTACTAACACCATAGCAATAATGGAAACCGAGGTAGCCAAATAAAGGATGTAATATTTCACATAATTGGGTGGATGAAAACGTGGTGTGTTCGTTAAAGTATGTTTGAGATCATCAGATGAGAGTTGAGAAGTTGTGTCCCAAATGAAAGAGGTATCTTTTTGTAGCAATCTCATGAATCCTTTAGTGATTTCGGTATAATTGCATATAAAATGGCGAAGGAAGTTTTCCTTCCCTTCAAAAACTTTGAAGTTGGGTAAGTTTGTTGGGAGGGGGTAAAGAAAGAATGTATTTGACTTTTAATGGATCCACCCTAATCCCATCTTTAGAAACTACGAAGTCGAGGAGTCTCCCTAATTCAACAATGAAAATGCATTTATGGGGGTTCAACCGTATGTTGTAAAACCTACATCAAATAAATATGTCTCTAAGGTGACCAATATGCTCTCGTCCATGAGTCGAGTGAGCTGGAAAGTCATGGAGATAAGGCTCAATGATATGTTTGATGTCATGGAATGCATATGACATAGCCCACTGAAAAGTGGCTCCAATGTTTTTAAGGCAAAAGGTGATTTCTGATAGGTAAAAGTCCCCCATGGGCAGATGAAGGTTGTTTTTTGTTGATCAGCCAATAAAATTTTGATTTGGTTATATCCATAAAATCCATCCATAAAAGAGAAAATGACGCTTCCAACACAATTATCGATAATTTGGTCGATAAAGGGTGTAGGGTCATTGTCCTTTAGACAAGCCTTATTAAGATCTTGATAATCGACACAAACATGAATTGTCCCTTGTTTCTTGGTGAGCAGAACTATGTTGAAATTCCATTCGGTCAGAGGGATGTGATAAATAAAACCATATTTTAATAATTTTTTGACTTCTGCCTTGATGGTCACGGGCTTTTTTGGATGAACCAGGTGAATTTTGTATCTCACAAGTTTGACTCCTGGGTAAGTTATGATTTCATTCACATCAATCGAAGGATTGATCCCTGACATTTCTTTGTAGCTCCAGGCGAAGATGTCACAAAATTCTTTAAACAAGGTGGTATAAGTTTCAAATTATTCATATGAACAATTGACACCTAGTTGTATGTTTTCCACAATACCTTATTTTATGGATATGTCGACAATGATCGTGTGAGATATTTCCAAAATTCCCCTCAGAGATGGTATCATGAGTGAGTATTGAATATTGGGGAGATTCGACGATATTGGTAGGAAAGATAACAAAAATATCCTTCTTGATCTCATCCAAACTGGGAATAAAGGAAGGACGATGGTGGTTTTTATCCCATGGTGCATCCTCGATACTAAGCATTTCCATAATAGATTCATCTGATGTAAAATTTTGTAGGATGTAATCGAAAGCAGAGGATAGGGAATATAACAAGGATGGTAACTGATATTTAGTAGATGCCAACATATGTTGGTCATATAGTGAAAGATAGGTAGAGTGTATGGTGTGGTATTCGGCCTCTGTAGGACTAAGTGGCATAGTGTCACCTAGTGTATCGAACTCTAAGGGACTAGGTACGGTCCATGGATCAGATGATTCGAAGGATTGATGTTCCATATTCGAAATCATATTAACCATTGCGATGTGTTGTGTGGTTGGAGGAAGAGGTGTAGGGAAGGTACCCATGACAAAAGAATCTTTAAAGTGACCTACCCCAACACTTTCATAAGTAATTTTTTAGTCTCCTAGAAAAGGAATATTGTTGGTTGTTTGAGTGTGAGCGTCGGGGGTGTAGTAATCTAACTAATCGATGGTCACAATTTTACCTTGATGAGGGAATTGGACACATCGAAAAAATGATGAAGAGATGACATACATAGCATAGAACCAACTTCTCCCTAGCAACAAGTTATAATCGAGGGGATTATCGACTACTTCAACATCTACAAAGATAGTTTTTCCTCCCAGTTGAATGACTATGAAATGTAATAATCCATGAGGATGGAAACCTCTTCCATAAAATGTTATTAGCATGGTGGGAGATTGATTAAGACCAGGTGATTTAAGGCCTTTCTAGCAAGCCAAGGACATGACACATGTGGATTCCCCCTCATCCAATATTGTGCGATGAATATGTTGATTCTGGACAACGACATCAATTTGGAAAGCAAGTTGGTGAGAGAGTCACGATTTAAAATTATCCATGTTGAATGTGATATTATTGGGTGACTCAGTATATATAGCTCTGATAGTTTCCAAGAGAGTTCTACATTGGCTAGGGAAGTGTTTTAGAACTTCGAGAGCTGACATAGTGCAAGGTGCTTGGGCCAAATCTTTAACAATGTTGTAGTTTTGAGCAGCATGAGTATTAGGATTAAATGTCGACTTTCAAATTGTTCTCTTGGGTGGAAGTAGACTAGAGTCAAAGCTTGGTTTCTCAATATGGATTGGTCCAAACGAAGGAGTAATTGAAGTGAACGGTGGATCTGATGTAGTCCTAGTAGTTACTTTTTCCTTATTGGGTTTACTTGGTAGTGTGTCATACATCGTAGTATGAGTGGTCAAATATACCCCATTAAACATGTAAATGTGTGCACTCAATGAAGTTTCCTCGTTATGAGGATGATTTGGGTTACTTCCTATTGGAGGTGCAATATTTTGCGCAACTAGTGACTGTTGTTGTGGAAAATGATGTGTTAATACAACAGGTTGAGAATTTCCTTTAAAATGTTTAGTAGCTTCATCCCGATGGGGAAATTCCTGTGTGGAGTGATAGTCACCACAAATGAGACATGGAAATTTTAGTTTTCACTATGGTTGCTTCTCAGTAGCAAGTGGTTGTGCTTGTGTTTTAGGATCTTCGGTTTGATTGTTGTTTTTCTTAGGTTTATTCTTAGTTTTATTTCCCCCCCTGAATTTTGTGGAGAAGCAGAGTGAACTTCATTCACTTCATATACTTGATTTGGGGTAGAGTTCAATGAGAGTGGAGTCGACCTGGTAGCTCGGGAAGTGACTAAACGGTTGGTTTTTCTGATCGACTGTGAACTAGACTAGGTTTTGATGGAACCGATAACTCCATCTGAATGAGAAATGTAGGATGGTTTTGATGGGTTAGTTGATGTATCAAGAGCGTTTGGAATCAATCCATACAAAGTATCAAATTGGGAATAAACCAAATCCAGATACTAGGCATGAGCAATGGCTTTATCTTCTGTAATGAAACCACCCATGGCTATGTCACAAGAAATAGGAGGTAAAAGAGATTTGGTGAACCATTTCTCCAGCAATTGGTCTGGAATGGTTGCCTTGATCAATCATCGTCATTGTCGTCTTCATTCGTGAATATGATCAGAAATATGAATGGAGTTAATCTGATGAAGGAAGGTAAAAAAATTTGTGCCAATTTCTTAGTGGATAGGTAATTGGAAGTGGGTGAGAAAATCCATGGCAAGTGAATTAAAATCTTGAAAAACTCTGCATTGTAACTCAATGTAACATTTATCCGTTGAACCCGTAAGTGTACACTGGAAAATACGTAAATGGATAGAATCATCCATTAGTGAATTTAATGAACACCATAGATGAAAGGTCATAGTGTGGTTATTAGTGTCTTCACCAGGTTTGTCGTCAATTTTGGAATATCAGAAAGTAACTTGGCAGGAATGATTGGCCAAAAAGGGGAGTGTAATATGGGATTGTTGGCTAATATTGACAGATTAGGTAGATCTAGAGTGGCTACGAATGGTAACTTTCGATTGACTTGAGGATGATACTGATGTGGTATAGGAACACTAGTAGGACCGTAAATTGGTTGTGGTGGATAGCTATATCCAATAGGTCCTCCCATATTTTGTTGATTTTGACTAGCAAAAGTACGATTCATTTGTTGAGGAATTTTCATAAAAGGAGAGGGGAAACCCATTTGTTCCTGGGGAGGATAACCATTATAACCTAGGGGAGGATAGTTAACTTGACTATTTTGAGTCGGATAACTAGTTTTCCCTTGAGGAGGGTAACTAGGTTGACCTTAATGAGGGTAAGGAATTTACACTTGGAGAGGAAAAGATGGTTGTCCTTGAGGACCCCAAGTGGGATTCAGGAACCTTGGGAAGGGTTGTCTAGAATGTAATCCATAAGGATTGAGATTTAATATTCCTCCTTGTGGGTTGGGGTTTGATGATCCTCCCTGATGTGATTGTTGAAAAGGTCCTCCCTGGGGTGGTCCCCGGGATTATGGAAGGTTTCCGGTAAAAAAAGGTTGGAATTATCCCCCTGTCATCGGTTGGGTATCAACCGGAATTTGACCGGTAAATTTAGTTCCCCCCCAGTCAAAATTTGTGCATTGAAGGATGGTATCCCCTAGGTAGGGATTTTTCCACTGAAGGGGGGTTGGCCCCCAGTAGGGATTTTTCCCGCAGTTGGGTTTTGTTGTGTGGCGGGGTTTTGCATCCTTTGATGTGAATATGTCCCAATGAGGTTTTTTGGAGTACATGAAGTTGTTGCTTGAAGAGGGATGGTAGGTGTAACCATCAGGCTACTTTCAAAATGGCTAGGTAACATGACTCCTATTTCAATTTGAACTTGTCTTGAAGTGGTAGTGGTATTCACCATTTGTTAGATGGTGGGATCAATGGGATGACTTGATGGTTTTGCATCTGCATCGACAGTGGTATATATATGTGGAGAGTCAAAGAGTGGTCGAATGAAATTATTTTTTTCATAAAGATCTTGAACTGATGGAGTTCTCCATATAGAATGAACATGAGTTTATTGTGGATCTACCATTTTATTAGAGAGTACAAGGGTAGTGTATTCTTCATTGAAAATTGTTTGTTGTGTCTCCATGTCTAGTTGATTATATGGCCTTGACGGTAGGCTAGGGTGATCTTCTACTACAATGTTACCAAAGGAATCTACTCAGATATGGAGTGGATCATGAGGAATTTCCAAATCCAAGTTTGCAGGAAGGGTGTAACCTTCCTAGACTGAAACTATATCTCTCTCAAGATTTTCTATCAAAGGAGTGGTGACACTCCCAATGTCTAAATAGTTTTTGACCTCTTCATGGTAAGTGTCTTCAAGTGAGTTAGGAGGTATGAGTTCGTATCCTTCTGGAGGAAACCCTTGCATCCTACATTATCTACGAAGATATTTATCGACCATAATGACAATTTTAAGGAAAACTAAAGTAAACAAACAACATTCGCTAAGAAATCTAGAAAAACAATAAGAAAAACAATGTCTTCTCTCAATGAACATACTAGTTGGTGATGAAATTCAACATCGTGTGATCAAATTGAGAAGGGGATAGGATATGAGCGAGTGGATCAGTTATGTTGGTGTTATGCTTAATAGACTTACACCTTGGTGCAAGTTCCCTCATGGTTTGACCCATGGGTTACCCTCCAAGGAGCCTGAGTGAGTTTGGCCAACATTTGTTCCAGGTACAACAAAGACTTCCCTTCACCATCACCTTGTGTAAGGACCCTAAATATTATGGCCACTAAGGATACCAACTCACAGTTAGCCTCTAGGAAGGTACAATTGTCAGTCGATTTTGAATGTATGGGAAGGATATCAAGTCCAAAATTCTTCAAGAGAACTGAGGACAAATGGATCGGTAAACTCCAAAGAACCTCGAATGGATTCAGAATTCATGAAGCTCCAAGACCAAATGAAAACATTTTATCCTTAAGAAGAACCCCCAATATAAGATCATACCACTATGATTGGTTAAGCCTCAGAGGGATAATATTATTTTCTCTCTCGCCTGCGACCTCATGTTTAACCCTTGTGTCAGAGGGGGATCCCAACTATGCTTATATGAAGGTTGTATTTTCTCTCCCTATCACAAGATTATGAGTTTGTCTTGAATTCTTTGGATATTTATTCTCACATCTTATTCCAAAGATCTAGTCCTAGTCTATTGTTGGTGTAAAGATGTAAAAATAGAATTTTCTAGTTCGATTTTAATTAGAGTTCATTTTCATGGTTGTTCAGTACACAAGGGTGAATGATAGTGAAACTGATGATGTTTGAGACTTGACTCCACAAAAAGGTAAAAATAATGATATGAAAACTTTATTTTCAATGAAATTATAGCTACGGGAAAGAGAAGAGTTTCTTTTCTTTTATCACTAACAAACACTCAAGAATGCACAATTTTATGCTATTTTGTTCTCAACAAGAATTCACACAATTTCCAAATTATAAAGAAAACATTTTTAATATCCAAGACCAGCGCATACAAATATTTCTTTGTTTGATTGTGGATGAAAACTAAGATTTTCATATAATGCTTCGTTCTTTCACTAACAATGAAAAAGGTTCAGTACTGTGATTTGAAAAAGAAGAAGCAAATGCACAGTACTGTGATTTGAAAAAGAAGAAGCAAATGCACACAAACAAATACACTCTCAGTAGTAAACAAGAGACCGAAAGAAAAACAACCACCTAACTATTGACTCAAAGAAAAACACTAAGAAACCAAAAGTTACACTTTATAGTCTTCCATAATTGAGTAAGGGATCAAAGATAAAGAAAACAATATTGTGATCAATGACCTTCCTTGCAAAAACCTCCAATCAATCAGATAATTGAGAAGAGTGGCAAAAAGAAACCAATTTTGAGAGAGAACGATTGATTTTGAAATAAGGAAAGACAACACAAAATCAATAAGGACTAAAATAATGAAAGGTAGCAAGTTTGAGTCAAACAGAGGACAAGATATGACAGAATAAGATCTGATTTAGAGAAAGAGATCCAAAGACTATACCCAACAAGCAAGAAAGTCTACAATTTTTCAAAGAAATAAAAATTGGTGCTCTAGTAACCAAAGCACCAGAGCACTGCAAAGCTCCCTAGTAGACTCTAGGGGAGTGTTGATTAAGCAACAATTCTATGACTTGAACTGTAGAAGGGCACTAGTTATGAGGAAAGTTTGAGGAAAATCTTAAAAATCTCAATAACTCGGGAAAATTTAGTAAGAGGCTCTATGAGAAAACTTATCAAAGACAAAAAGAAGTAAAGACATATTAAATTAGAATATATGATCTAATTATAGGAAAAGGTCACAGATGAACCAAGGAAAGAGCAAACTAAAAATTTGATCCCCAGTGGAGTCACAAGTTTTTGTTATAGAAATATTTCCCTGCAGATAGGTGAACTTTCCCTTGTATTACTGACCCCTATACCAAGACAGAAACAATCATTTGGACACTACAATTCCTATAAAATCTTTTTTATTATCAAAAAAGAGAGGAGAACGTAAAGTAGGATGTACTATGTTTATGACATTTTTCATAGTTGCTCGATCTAATTCTTGGCGCAAATCAATACCTGCAATGAACAACAAGAAACAAGAGACTTCCTTCTACTCTAATGGCTTAGGCAAAGAAAATTCATTTATGAAAATCAAATTAAACATAGACAAGAAGATGAAACCACGTACTTGAAGGAAATAGGCCAAGTATATTAGATGAGAAATTCAAGAAGAAACTTACAATCTTCAGATGATGTTGCAGCAACCTCTTCAAGTCTAATTCAAAGAAAGATCTAATTCTTTGCTGATTTTTTCATCCTTATTCACCATGGGAATGCCTCCATTTGTAATCTTTGAGAGGCTCAACTACCTTGGGAATATTTGGAATTAATTGAGGATATGGCTCCAATAGTTGTGATATCTCCCTTAGATGCACCCTTAGAGTTAGATTCGAGCCAAAGCAACTCGATCCATCCATAACTATGTTTAGAAGAAAATGGGATTTCATCCAAGATTTCCTCAACCAACTCAACGCTCCCATAGAATGGGCAATAGAGTGCTACAACACTCCCCCTAAGATGTACAAAGAGTGCTAGCACTCCCTATGTATGAGCATGTGAGCGTTGATCTTCCCAAAAGTTTCCAAGATGAGCAATTCCCATAGAAAAACATTTGTTCCGACAATCAGATGATGGGGTTTCTTCTTCTAACATGTTTTAGGGGTTGTATCAAGTATTTTCATGGTATCGTTCATGATGTGACACTTACAGAAAGATAA
>JASDQU010029780.1:12273-38692 GCA_032191745.1 Picea mariana | reverse complement strand
TTCCCAAGATTCACCCAAAGCATCTTCCTCCTCCCCAGGGTCCTCATCCTTATATCTTCTCTTATCCTCACAACCTTCATGAGACACATCCATATCTTGCTCAGTGTCTTGACATCCCCCACAACAGCTATGACAGATAAACTCAGAGGAATAAAACTTTTGACAGTGCCTATTAAAAGCTGCATGAAATTCACTGAGTGAAGAAATGCTAGTAGGGGGTAGAGAATGATACCATTCACGAGCATCCCCTACTAACGAGAACATGAACATTTTCAGTAATACATCCTCATGATGTATCTCCCACTTATGCACGAGTTCATGAAACTCACTGAGGTGCTGAGCAGGGTTGTCCTCTTTACACTCTCTAAATTTGGGCAAATAATCGCTCCATTCATCTGGAGAAGGGACATCATTAGGAAAACTAGGAATAGCAAAAAAATTAAAAGGGGCAAACCTCCGAGCTAGGATTTTCTCCATATCGAACCAGTGGAGTCGCCAGGTGAAAAATGGGCAGCTTCGAATGTGTCTGGTCTTTGTTCACCATCAAAGGCCAGATCTTAAGGTTGTCGTTACCCAAGGGAACTTCTCAAGCTGAGAAAGCAACTGTTGAGAGCTTCACGAGAAAGCTCCTCTAGGTCAACTTTCAGGTGTGCTAAAGTAGCCACAACTGAAACAGTGTTGTGGAAACCTTGGAGTCGCCAGGTGCACAGTAGTAATCTCAATAGTTCTGATATCTTATGCACCTTCAGAATCAGTTGATCGTTGTCGTTCAATCCCGGGGAAAATATTCAAGTTCATCCCCGACAACGGTGCTAGAAATGTTAGCGTCAGAAGTCACTCTTGGATTGCAGCAGGAGCATAGCTCGATGCCCATCAGTTTATGTCACGATTTAGTTTTAAATGGGGTGATTGGATGTGAGTGAACTCAGAACAGTATAACTTTAACTCAGGAAATTGGGCCTGGTATGTAAAAAACAAGGGAGGTCTTGATCCAACTTCCATCAGTAAGTTGAGTATAAGATGGATAGATGGAAGACTTAATGAGATGAGTGAGCAAGACTGCCTCGGGCACCAAGCCTTCAGCAACTTGAGGAGGAAAAACTCAAAAGACAAGATCCTCTTGACCCCGAGTTTCAAGGAACTGAAAGGTGGCTCGACTGGATCCTCCAATTCCAAGCCATTCAGCATTGAGAAAGCACAAGAACTGATTAGAAACCCTGCGACTATTACAGTGATCCAACCTACATCATCCTATAACAGCGCAACTCGACTGGATCCTCCAATTTCGAGTTGTTCTAATACAGTATAAACAAAGACATGGAAAGAAGCTGACATTCATAAGGTAAGAAGTCTCAGATGTTAATACATAACCAGAATAACCAGTGCTTCATCAAAACTTTACAATCAGGAGCCTAGCTCAACCATCGATGCTTTACAAAATACAAAAACTGAGTACATATACTCAGAAAAATTCGCCTAACAGAGGCGTGCTCGTACCTCCAAGGCATGGCGTCCCTTCATTCAAACTCGGATGGATATCCTTCGTCAGACGCCACCTTAACTACACATGGCTCCTGCAAGGGGGGGTAGCTGAGCCATTAAGTGTCGAGTTAGCGTGTGCAGACCTCTCTGGCTAGTCGAGGACTCGGCATGGCTTCTTTGAAAAAATCGACACACAGGACCGTCTCGGGCAGACTGCTTGCCAGATCCTCCATACCTTACACTTAATGAGTGAGGAGAGGTTTCAACCACCTCCTCCCACCTTCTTTTACTCCCAGCAAGCACCAGGATTGAGACTGAATCGGATTGGTACCTGGAGATCGCGACGATCCCTTCTAAGACTAAACTTGACGCTTTCAGCCCTTCTTGCACAGCTCTTTCTATTTCCCAAGTGATCACGGGTCGTGACCCTGCGCTTATCCTCAAAGGTGCTTTCGACATTCATGGATAGGAGGGAGTTGATCCTTGCTCTTCAAAGTCGGGATGGGCGAAATGTCGAGATGGCCTAATTGGGCACCACGCGTCCCTCTTTGATCTGACGGTCCTGAACTCATTCAGCGATACTGTGGGCTCGGGTCCTGGACACTCTCGGCACTTCGCGTCTCAGGGATATGAAGGAGTTGCTCCTTGTGCTTCGAAGCTGCGATGGGAGAAAAGGCGAAGAACCTAATCGCGCACCACGTGTCCCTACGGGATGGACAGCTGAGATTACGTCTTCGACACTTTCACTATGAACATCCCGAAGGGCCCCACCTGTGGCTCAGATCTTGTGCCGCGTGTCCTTCTGATGAACGGTCCCGATCCTCTCGGCAATACTGTGGGCTCGGGTCCGAGACGCCTTCGACACTTCGCGTCTCGGGGCTAGGAAGAGGCTGCTCCTCGTGCTTCAAAGTCGCAATGGGCTAAAAGGTGAGGTGCCTAATCACGCACCATGTGTCCCTTTTGGATGGACGACTGAGACTGCTCTGTGATACTATGGGTGCTATCTCTTGTGAGAAATCTCGGGCAACTTGGTAGCCCCGAAAACCCGATGACCGTCGATTTGCTTCGTCAATTAATCCTTGCCGTTGAAATCAGACTGCTCGCTTGCTTGATTGGTAACTAGAAATGAGATTTTTTCTGTGCTACGCTTGGGCGCTTGTCGTGCAGCCTGTGGACCTGGATACTCTTATGCCCAAGACAAGAAATGTTGCTAACATGTTCATAAAAGGATTCTCCAAGATTAGTTGTCCAATCTCTGCCCTTCAGAAAAAGGGGGTTAAATTCACTTGGACATCAGAATGTGAAGAAATATTTCAGACACTGAAATACCTGCTAACCCATGCACCCATGTTGAAAATTGCAGACCCTAATAATGATTTCCTCGTGTGTACAGGTGTCTACAAAGAAGTACTCGGAGGATTCCTTATGCAAGAAGGACATGTAATTTGCTACAAATCCAAAAAATTGAATGAGCATGAAATCAATTATGTGACCCACGATCTAGAGTTGGTTTCCATAGTGCATGCTTTGGAAATGTGGAGGCATTACCTCCTGGGTAGGAGATTTGTGCTTATGACAGACCACTATGGATTGAGGCACATGTTTGATCAACCAAAGCTCAATGCTAGACAAACTAGGTGGATGGTTCTCCTTAGTGAGTTTGATTTTGAAATCAAACACATCAAAGGAAAGGAAAATAGGGTGGYTGATGCCCTTAGCAGAAGTGTGAAAATGATCCACATGGCAGCAGTGAGCACCTGTGAAACGAATGTTAGGGAAAGAGTCAGAAATGCGCAAGAAACAGATGCATTCTTCAAGACCGTGACATTGTACCTAAAGCAAGAGCCCACATGGCTGAAGTATGAAGGCTATCATATGCTTGACGAAGGTCTGCTAACTTACAAGAACACATTGTATATCCCAAGTTGTGACGACTTGAAGAGGTTCATAATGGACGAACTGCACAAGAGACCATACACTAGTCACCCAGGATATAAAAAAATGATCACAGCCACTAGGAAACAATTCTATTGACCTGGACTGAAAAAGGACTAGCTGACTATCTAGCTAAGTGTCTAGAGTGCCAGCAAGTTAAGGCAGAACACCAGCACCCAACAGGGTTGTTACAACCTCTACCAATTCCAGAATGGAAATGGGAAACCATCTCCATGGATTTCATCACCGGATTACCAAAATTGGCCAAGTAGAATGATGCCATCATGGTGGTGGTGGACAAATTGAGCAAGTCTGCTCACTTCATCCATGTCAAATCGACTTGCAAGGCAATAGATATTGCCAACATCTTCATGAAGGAGATATTCAGACTACATGGCATGCCTAAGGAGATTGTATCTGACAGAGATACAAAATTCATTTCAAGATTTTGGAAATCCTTGATGGTTGGTTTTAAGACTAAATTGTTGTTTAGCACAACCTATCACCCTCAAACCAATGGACAGACAGAAAGAGTAAACCAAATATTAGAAGACATGTTAAGTATGCATGTAATGCATCAACCTAAGAAGTGGGAGGACTACCCGCCATTGGTATAATTTGCCTACAACAACGGTTATCAAGAGTCATTGAAGATGAGCCCTTTTGAAGCCCTCTATGGTAGACCGTGCAAGACTCTAGTCAGTTGGAGTAATCCAATGGATAGAATTATAATAAGACCCAATATGCTAAAAGAAATGGAACAACAAGTGATTCAGATAAAGCAAAATCTGAAAATTGCTCAGGATAGACAGAAAAGTTACGTCGACAAAAAGAGAACTCCCAGAGAGTTCAAGACAGGAGACCATGTCTATCTTAGAGTTAGGCCCAGAAAGAGTTACCTGAGAATGGGAGCTTGTGGCAAGATGGCACCTCGGTATTGTGGACCCTTTGAAGTCTTAGAAAGAGTGGGACCTGTAGCCTATAGGCTAGCACTCCCTCCCACTATAAAGGCACACAATGTTTTCCATGTTTCATTATTGAAGAAATATGTGCATGATTCTAATCATATAATTGACTGGTCTGTGATCCAGGTGGATCCAGAGGGAGAATTCCTGCCAAAACCTCAATGCATACTAGACAGGAAGGAAACCCCACTCAGGAACTGAACCATTACACATGTCAAGGTGCAGTGGAAACACTTTGTCCCAGATGAGGCTACGTGAGAAATGGAAGATGCCATGAGACAAGTATATCCATTTTTGTTCACTTCTGTATATACAGAGCATGTCAACATATAGAAAATCAAGGACGATGTTCCTTTAAGGGGGAGGGAATTGTAACACCATGTTTCTCCCAGTTTGTAAATATAACTATATTAGCCAAGAGACTATGGAAAACTCAATATGTGTGAATATTTGATTGGATGGACCTTTGTATAAAAGGTCAATGAATGTAAATTTTGTTATTTACTAAGAAATGAATAAGTGTTGCATGACTGCTGGAAAGGTGGGGTGTACTAAGAGAGACCACGAATTCTATGAAAGAAATGGTGAAGGGGACTAAGAATGGTTGCGTTAACCTTCACCAAACCAATACCTTACTGGATTTAATTACTAAGGACCAAAACAGTCCTCTGACCGAGAAATGAATTACAGTCAGGCTGGTAGGTGGGAAGACCTCCTCGAGAGTTAATGAGGGGATGGGGCAGAGCACCCATCAGTAAGGCTTTAAGACCTAACCACAGACTGGGAATTCGGGCCACACGAAATCTTGTTGAAGAAGGCAAGAAAGGAAGGTGTGGTGGGTAAAGGAGGACCTGCAAAGAGTGCAGAGACAAGTAGCTAAGCTCTCGAGTTCCAAAAAGAACTAGGAGATAAGCGTTCTGGTCGCAGGAAATGGTTGAGAAGGTTATGATACAAGTTGATAAATGAGGTTGGTCCTCCTTGCTTGGTATCATGTAAACCACTGCCAAGATCCTGCGGGAGGAGGAGAGTAACCTCCGTCCCTACTGTCGCTGATCTGGAAGAAAGGATTCTATTGCAGAGCATCATGGTCTAGCTCAGGGGTGGCTAGTGGTAAATCCGTTAGGAGTGACTGAGCCTATGGTTGGGAGGAAACATGCACCCCTTTCAACAATCGCTTCACTTTATCTAGTTCTGATAAGTATTTTCCCTGTTTTATGTATTGATCTGGAATGATGGATGAATGCTTGGATTTATACATAGGTGTATTTATAAATAACTTATATGTAGAATGGTTATGATATGTGTATGCCTCCATCTCGTTGTAAACTTACATTTCTGACTGATAGTCTGTATGCCCAACTTAGTTCCTAAGGCTTCCTAGAACCTAAGCTTGCAAGACGACCGAGATAAGAGATATCGTGTTGACCTGAACTTGTTCGTCTGAAGAGGATACCTCTTCTAGAACCCTGTCAGGCGACTAGAATTCCAGACCCAGGTCCTTCACCATTTCATGGTAAAGCTCGGGAAGGATAGCGAAGTGGAAGCCTTGAAAAAGGGGAGGTCTCTTCGTTTGGAAGACGAGTGGACAAGACCCATTCGAGAGGACCCATATGACCAATACCCAGGAACCTTAGGCTAAGTCTAAGGAAGCTATGTCCCCTTGGCTTTGGAGCTCCGGAAGTCCAGGACTTCAGAGTATGTCTGACCTTACCAACCTTATACTATCCGAAGGTAACCGAGAGACTTGGGTTCCTATAAGGTTGATCGACGTTAGGCAGTTCCCCAAGGGGTTAGGTGGACCTGCCCGACCAACTAGACCGTGATCTAAAACCCTGAATGTCGAATCCCCGAGGTAACCAGAGTCGTAGATCTATAAATCTACATGGTCAGATCTCGACCATGAGATCTGAGGAATGTTAGAAGCATGTTAGTCTGGGGGGGGACATGGTGTAGTGACTCCCCTAGGGTGACATGAACCCATTGGAATGTAACACGTGTCACCTTGACCCCTCCTACGTGTCAATTCCTGATACGTGTCTGTCTAGCCAACTCGGTTGGCGAAGTGACCGTGACTTCAAAGGATCTGGGATGTGGTATAATAGAGAGACCAAACAGTCCGAAGGCTGGAGCCACATGGTGAGCTTACAGGACTTCAGAAGTTCGGAACTCTGGGTGGTCTCGTGCATAGGTAGTAAGTAGGCATGAAGCGCACACCGAGTTCCTCCACAACTGACATAGGAGAAAGGGATTCAATCTAGTCATGGGATCAGATTGTGGATGGTCTTCCACCATGGAGGAAGGAACTTGGAAATAACACGTTTGAGGTGGATCCACGTGGCCACCATGTGGCCCTCAACCAGTGAACACCTGAAGAACTTCAGATAGATGTACCCTCCGGTTCGAGGCTCAGTTTTGAGCATGGAGACCATGGTTGGAGAACTCTGGGCGAGCAAAGTGTGGTAGAGACCCTAAATGAAGGATTTGATCACTTAAGGAGAATGAAACTTTGAGGCCCCATCCCTAGGAAAGCTGCAAGTGTGTTACATCTGTTAACTTTGTAGTAGTTAGGGGGGAATCCTCTAAGGAACTGAGGATCTCAACTAATTTCTCTTTAGTGTCCCGCATGTGTCGGGACCTTTTGGACTTCCATAAAGGGAGTAGATTTTTTATGGCGTTTTTCATTTTTTTAGATTTGCTGCAAATTGTACCATAAGTGGAGCATGATTTAGAGGGGAGAGCTTCGCCCATGAGGAAAGGACCAGATTCTTGAAATCTTCCTCTTCCAGCCAAGATTGGCAGAATTTAAGGGGTGACGGGGGGGAATCAAAACTCTATGTCCAATGTAGTGCGACAGGTCAATGGTCTGAAATGCCTCCCACCTCTACTCCAGATATGAAAATCGTGCCCGAGTTTAGTAGGGCCTTATATACTAAGAAGCGGTCTAGTCTCTTTACAACTTCCTTATCCTTGGTTCTGAAATTCTGCCAAGTAGGGGGGAGTTTTACAGGTTCGATGTCCACCATGTTGGCCTTCTCGGAAAACGATTGGAAGAAGATGCTTTGCCTATCGACCCTGGGATGTGCACCCCAAACCTCCCTTGGGGAGAGGGTAAGATTAAAATCCCCTCGTGCCACCAAAAAAGGGTCATGGAAAAATCCTCCATTGACCAAATCCTCCCAGAAGGAGGTCCTATAAGAACATGGACCGTAAATGTTCACCACTAAGAAGATTAAATTATTGTTCTTGTGTTGTAATTTGATTAAAATTGTAGAACGAGTGACAGAAGAGGACAGAGCCTGGAAATTTGGGCTCCATCCAGTGAGTAGACCTCTAGAGAAACCTGAGGTGTCGATTTTGTTGAAGGACCAATTCTGAAGCTAAGAGCTGAAGGTTTCTCTAGCTTTCTCACCAGAGCACATTGTCTCTTGGATGATGATGATGTCTGGTTTTAAGCTATGGAACATTCTTTTGAGGGCTAGCTTCTTAGGGTCACCCCCTACCCTGCGCGCGTTGAAAGAGAGGAAGATCATGTTACCCTTGTCAGAGGGGCTTTTCTTGCTCTAAGTGCCCTTGTGATGGTAGCCTGGGTGCCTTTGCAAATTTATGCGGATGCTTTCTCTTTTGCTTTCAAAATGAAGAATTTCTTGCCTGCCTATGTGAGAGGGGGGGTTAAGAGACAAGCTTCCAAAGGAAGGGGCGATCTCCCAGTTTTTTGACCTCAAAGCATATATGTTACCCCGAGGAGAAGGGGAGCTTCAGGGTAGGAAGGGATGGGCTGAGAGGAGGGAGAAGAGTCGTAAGCGGGAGAAGAGGGAGCCTGAGAAGGGGAGGAGGGAGGAGGCACCATCAAGGGAGATTTCAAGGGAGGGGGAGGGGGAGAGGGAACTCTTGCGAGGATAGCTTCATGTTCCTCTGGAAGAGCTGAGGGAGAGGAGAGGGGAAAGGGGTTAGATGAGGAAAGAGTGGACCTAGGAGAGGGGAGAGGGATAGAGAGAGAAGAAAGATCTAACACTGAAACAAAATGAAGAGGTGGAGGAAGGGGAAAGGGTAGCATACTTGAAGAAGGATATTGGGAAACCAAGTCTCCTAGTGCTTGACTGGAGAGGACCCCTTTGTCAATGTTCAGGAGACAAGCTTCATTCTTGCCTTCCAACGAGCCAACCTCCACTGAATCATGCTTTTTGATTGTGGACTTGGTTTTCCATCTAGTTGCATGAGGTTGTTGCAGCAGGGCAATTCTAGAGCATTGAGAGTGTAAGTGTTCAATTTCATGGCAGTCATGGAACCTAAAGGGTAGTCTCTAGTAATCTACCTTCTAGTGCCAAGTAATTCCGGCATAAACCAGGTCAATGCTACCTACTAATCCTTCTMTTACATCCACTTCGACCAAAAAACAAGCCCACCTAYGATCTTTTTTCRAATCCCAGTTGGGTTCAAGTTTTASAAAAGATCCCTATTGTTAMTGATGKCTTCTAGCGCTTCCTTGAACCACACGACCAGAGGCAATCCAGGAAAAATTGCCCAAACTTTCATTACCGTCATAGATTCCTTAAGGGGGTCAAAGTCCACTGTCTAGGGTTTCGAGGACAAGCCAGATGGGCCCTAGGACTAGCTCTGCATGTGGATTTCTTCACAATCATCATCTGAAAGGAAAGAAAAAGAGATCCAACTTCTGGACAAGATGTGTATCTTAGGGACGTAACCAATTAGTGGTTTCCAGTGGTTTTGTAACCAGCTTGTTAGAGCCTTTTCTCCTGGGGATTTTCCATTAAACCTTCCAACTAGAGTCTTCCCCAAGAGCTGGGGGATGTTGCTGAGAGAAATGTTATCTCCTACAACCATTTTTGTCGAGCCCCTTTTTTCCTTGATACACCGGGCTGAGAGTTTCTGGGTCAAGACGCCACAACCAAAAACATTCTTCTCCTCCTTCATTTGTGTGCTCACAGATGAGAGAGTATTCCCCAAAGAGGAAGTAGACGTAGGTTCAAGGGAGGAGGAGGGCAAGCAGTAGGGGGAGGGAGGCCAAAAACGTGAAGGGAGGGAGAGACAAGCTTGTGAAGGTTTGAGCCACTGGGGAGGAGTGAATGCGAGGGTGCGTGAGAATATGGGCGGGAGGAATGGAGAGAGTCCAGGAACTCGTCTTGAGACATGAAGGCATAGGGGCCTGGGGGGGAAGACTTAAATTCCACAGCCTCTGTGTCGGAGGCCGCCATGTGTCCTAGTCACATGGAGAGCACGTGAGCCTCACCTGGGGGAGTGCAGTGACGACGTCGGTGAAGTGACCGGAAGCAGGAAACGAGAGCTTGAAAAACCGAAAACAAGAGTGGGAGAGGGGAGGGGGCGGGAATGGAAAGGCTTGTGGCCCCCGCTTGAGATTCTATACCTCAGTAGCCATAACGTGGGGGGATAGACCGTAGAGCCAAAAAAAACCTATAACATGAAATTAGTAAAAGTGATTTTTCCATTTGAAGACCACTTGGGAAAGGATATCCCCTATTCTTTTCATTCCCACTAGAATTTCACAGTTCTCTCAATGTGTTTTTGTGATTTAGAAGTTGTTTCTCATTGGAGGATGGCACCCATCCTAGTGGTTGGTGATGGAAAATATTGTCATTTACGATTTTGCTTCCATGAGATGGTGTCACATAGTTGACATGCCCACAATTTGATCATTCTTCCCCTATTCTATTTCTTCTTTGACCAACTTGTTTATGACATTAGTGGGCACGATGAGAATAAAAATGCTCTTATTGCTATAGAATCTGATGACATGGAAGAAGACAAATGGGAAATCTTACTTCACCTGAAGTAAGAGTGCAACAAATGTCACATTGTCTTCATGGATGGAAAATACCTTGCCATAAGCTCATACAAGATGGAGTCCCATGGTTGATTTGATAGCGACACTATGTGCACTTGTATTTCTTCCATAAACGACATGTCATGAAACATGATGGTCATAAAAACATTTGGAGCATTCTCACTCCTCTTCCACAATCCATTCATGCTAATACATATGTTGCGAAGTTGCATGACTATATTTTGTTATTGGTTATGGTCTTAATGATGGTTATCAATTTCTATATGCTCAAGTGGCCTACTTGGCAATGGATTGTACTTGAGATACCCAAAAATTTCAAGGGATTTATGCAATTAGCTATAATGGTGGAGATTTGAATATATTTTCATGTTCAAAATATTTTCTACCAAATAGAATTATTTTTCTTTTATCGAAATCTTATGCTTTTCATCGACTATTCCCTTGCGCAGAGGTGCAGGTGATTTGATTTCATACCATAAAATGATATTATTATTTGAGTACTATAATTTTTGCAGATTGTCCTCCAAAGATTTCTACATCTTTGTTAGTCATTAATAAAAATTCTTCTTAGTTGCCAAAAAATTCAGGTTTGCATTGTCAAACAATGATCTACGTTTGGATTTGATGATCATAATCATGTTGTCTTGATCATTATCTTTCGATTTCTTGTAAACCCTTAACAAATGATAAAATAATTATTTGTCATTTATATTAATGTCGCATTGGCATGTGTTCAAAAGCATGTTCTCTTACATATCATTTCCAAGGTGCATTTATGATCGAAGCATACATGGAAGATAAAAGACCACAAAAAGAAGGGATTAATAACAAGGTGATCCACTATCCAAAAAACACACTTTACTTTCATTTTGCAACATATCCACTTGAGTGCTCACTTTATTGAATTTTAGGCATCAAAGTAGTCTTACAATTTAGATTTTTTTGCACAAATACACATGTAAGATTCCAAGGGCCTTTTTTCACATACTAAGTATATATGCTCATAAAATAAAACAATATTTTTTGAATAACAACAACAACAACAACAACAATATAATGATTTGTTTTCAAAGCAAGATAAAAATGTTACATTATTTAGTTTAGCTTGTTGTGGAGAGGTAGAGTTCATCGTTTTGTGTAACTAAAACTTGGTTACTAGTAATAACTTGTTGTGGTCCATAAGGGGGTAGACTTCCACTCCTCTTAGATGGCTTTAGGTTTCAAACCCTAACAATTAAAGCTAAACCAAGTGATAGTTAACCAACCAACAACACGTTTACCATGGTGTCCTATTCGATCATCGCTAAGGCCACTAGAGGGTCATGTGGTTTCCTTAAACTCTATTATCTTAACCCCAATCCTAAAGCCAAGATACCAAAGTCCAATGATAATTTAACGAAATACATATAAAATTTCATAATATTAAAAATAAAAATAAAATGGGAGTTGGGGTGGGGATGGGGGGTTTAATAGAGAAAACATGATATAATATTATGTTTTCTCTATTAAACCCCGGGTGAGGGTGGGGGTTTAATAGAGAAAACATAATATTATATTATGTTTTTTGTATTAAACCCTAGGGGGGTTTAATAGAGAAAACATAATATAAGGGGTGGGGTAGGGGGTTTAATAGACAAAACATAATATAATATTATGTTTTCTCTATTAAACCTGAGTTTAATAAAGAAAATATAATATAATATTATGTTTTCTCTATTAAACCTCCACCCCATATAATAAAAATAAAATTACTGACATAAATTCATCATAAAAATATAAACATTCTCAATTCCAACAGATTGAAAAAACCCGTATAATTTGGCCTTTTTCAGTAATCAAAACCTCCTTTTGATGGGTTTGATGCTCCATCTTAGAGCATAAAGTGGATTTTCTTATATAAGAACACCATACCCTTTTATGACGTTTACCTTGTTGCGGGATGTAGTCCAAGTTAGGTAGTTCCATTCAGTTAAGGTCAGGTCAGGTAGTTAAAGCGTTAGGTTCATTTTGCATATCTACATTGAACTTGTGTATGCCTTTTTGTAAGTTTACCTAAAGATTCTAGAATGGCTTCATGCTGAATGACTTAACACTAAAACACCCCATATAATAAAAATAAAATAAGTGACATAAATTCATCATAAAAATATAAAATGGTTTAATAAAGAAAACATAATATTATATTATGTTTTCTCTATTAAACCCCACCAACATATAATACAAATAAAATAACTTACATTAATTCATCTTTTTAATTAATACATCAGGTTAGGGCAACCCCGATTGTTTTTTTATTAGAGTTATGGTTAGTATTAGAAGCCTCTGGTTTTTTTAAATAAGTTTATTTTTTTAATAAATTTAAGGTTAGGGTTTCTGTGATAATGCGATAATGAAACAAAAGGGATTTTAAAATAAGTTTAAGCTTAGGGTTAGGGTTTGTGCGGCAATGGTCAAACGGGTTTTATGGAGTTTAGATTGGTTTGACTATGCCGATGCTCTTCTGCTGCCTGCCTATTAAATACCATTTCTCTGAAAGATTTCGATAGAATTCCTCGTCTAAGCACACAAATCAGTGTCTCTGAGAGTCAAGTAAGGACGGTAAAGGTAAAGAAGTGGATTCACAGTCGCGTGGCCGATCGAACCTAGGGCATCTGGCAGAGTGCCAGCGCCTACGACCTCCATTCTTTAGCCACAACGCTAACGACGTCCATGGGGTTCTCGGTGGACGGAGAGGACAAAGATAAATCCCTAAATAACACCCATACTTCCACTTTCTCACCGAAAACATCTACATCGCCATTTCTCCCCGAATTATGCGGATTCGAACCTGCATGCTCTTTCTCATCGTGTAGTCGCAAAAATGAAAATGGACTTCAACCAAAGGAGCAAATTTATATATTAGTTTTTTTCTACACAATTCGGAGAGAAAATGGCGACATAGATGTTCTCGGTGACAGTTCTGATGAAGATGACTTTGAGTCTGATGTGACATATAGCAAAGAAGATTCTGAAAGTGGATGGATTATTTCTGAGAGGTTCCAGAAAGGCTCCACCAAGATCAAATACAGGTATGAAAATAAATTTAGGGTTGCTGGGGAGTAGGGTTTCTTGCATGTAGGTTGCTTATGTTGTTCAAGAATGACAAACTCTTTTTCTGGATTCGTGGGGAGCCATCCCGCTTCAACGTGTAGAGTAGTGAAACTGGTAACACACAAATTTTTCTAGGGATCAATGCCTGCTGGGGTGCAACCTAGGTCATATTCCTGACAATGCCCCCTTTCAATCACTAGATCATAGCCCGTAGACTGTAGTTAGTTTATATTATTTTTTGTTCCTTTCTTTTTGTTTTTCTGTTTTTCCTCTATGTTAGTGGTATGGTTCCCTTGTCAGTTTTACTATATGTATTTAAATTGTTGCTTCGTTGCTTCCAGACAGGTCAGGTCATATTCATGACAACACCCCCTTTCAACCACTAGATCATAGCTCATAGACTGTAGTTAGTTTATATTCTTTTCTTTTTGTGTGCGTTTTCTGTTTTTTCTCTATGTTAGTGGTATGGTTCTCTTGTCAGTTTTACTATATGTATTTGAATTGTTGCTTCGTTGCCTCCAGACAGGAGGGAATCAAACTAAACATCACAGTTAAGCATAAATAATAATCATTAATAATTTTTTAATTATTTCTAACTTATATTTGGGTGAGCAGAATGTAAATCACGGCTGGTTTTCCCTTTAGTGAAGCATTAGCATTACCTTTATGGATTTTTTTGGTTAACTGTCTAACTCTAGCATAGTTCTATTGTAAACCTAGATCTATTAAGCAGAGCAGAATGTAAATCACGGCTGGTTGTCCCTTTAGTGAAACATTAGCATTACCTTCATGGATTTTTTTGGTTAACTGTCTAACTCTAGCATAGTTCTATTGTAAACCTGGATCTTTTAAACACCAAGAGGCGTAAAAAAGAAACCGAGGTCCAAACTTACGAGTGTTTAAAATATCCATGTTAATTTTTCTTTTACATTATGAACTTCAGCTTCTTTTTTTTTCTATCTTTGTTTATAATCATTACGTACGGATAGATGAGACTTCTGTTTTTTGTATTATCACAGTTTATAATCTACACATTTATGGACTGGTGGATGATTTGACACACCTCATTCACCTGAGCTGTATTCCCCATTTACCTGGGCTGTAGAGGGCACCTCACTTATCTCTAACATGGGCTTTGAGTGCACCTGAAATCAGCTTTTTGTTTATTGTCTTGGTTAATAATTATTACACATGCATGGACGGGCAGATGATGTGACACACCCTCATTCACCTGAGCTGTATACCTCATTCACATGGGGCTGTAGAGGGCACCATACTTATAACCTGGGTTTTGAGTGCACCTTGTTTCTCTCTTTGCAACAAGGTGTTCTTATCAATTGTCACTATCCCGTTAAGGCAAGTGGTACTGATGGTGTAGGTTTCAACTCCTTTAACTTGGTGAAAGTTCAAATCTTTAAGTGACTTATCCTGAACTTTCATGTTGATTTCTAGTAATGGGGTCATCTATCACTGTACTGGAACTGGTATGAAAGGTTTTCTAGCTTATGTTTGGGTGAGCAGAATGTAAATCACTGTTACTGCTGATTGAGTCTTTAGTGAAGAATTACCTTTATGGATTTTTTGAATTAATTGTCAAGTATAGAAGTCTTTAGTGAAGAATTATCTTTATGAATTCTTTTGACTTAATTGTCAAGTATAATCTTTATGTATTCTTTTTGAGTTAATTGTCAAGTATAGAATAGTTCTATTATAAACCTAGATCTATCAAGCACCAAGAGACATAAAAAAGGAACCAAGGCCTAAACCTATCAGTGCTTAAAAGATCGGGCTTTTTTAACTTTTACATTGTGAACTTCAGCCTTTTTTAGATCTTGGTTTATAATCATTACACGTAGATGGATGAGACTTCAGCTTTTTTAATCATCTTGGTTTATGATCATTACACATGGATGGATGGGTGGAAGATATGACACACCTCATTCACCTTAGTTGTATACCTCATTCATTATCCTGCTTTATAATCATTACACATGGATGTACGGGCAGATGATGTGACACATCTCCTTCACCTGAGCTGCATACCTTATTCACCTGAGCTGTAGAGGGCACCTTGCTTATCTCTTACCTGGCTTTGAGTGCGCCTCGTTTCTCTTTTTCCAACAAGGTGTTCTTATCAATTGTCACTATCCTGTTGAAGTCAAGTGGTACTGATGGTGTAGATTTCAATTCCTTTTTGCACCTCGTTTCTCTTTTTGCAACAAGGTGTTCTTATCAATTGTAACTATCCTGTTGAAGGCAAGTGGTACTGATGGTGTAGATTTCAATTCCTTTTAACTTGGTGAAAATTTAAATCTGGTAGGGACTTATCCTGAATCTTCGCGCTGGTTTATAATATTGCGGTCATCTATCACAGTACTGGATTTTAATTTTTGTGAATTGTCAAGTCTAGCATAGTTCTATCTTAAACGTAGATCTGTTAAGCACCAAGAGGAATAAAAAAGAAATGAAGGCCCAAACCTATCAGTCCTTAAAAGGTAGGAGTTAATTTTGTCTTCTACATTATGAACTTCAGCCTATTTTTTGGATCCTGGTTTAAAGAAATGAAGGCCCAAACATATCAGTGCTTAAAAGATAGGAGTTAATTTTGTCTTCTACATTATGATCTTCAGCCTATTTTTTGGATCCTGGTTTATAATCATTACATTATGAACTTCAGCCTATTTTTTGGATCTGGTTTATAATCATTACATTATGAACTTCATCCTATTATTTGGATCCTGGTTTATAATCATTACAATGGGTGGATGAGACTTCAGTATTTTTTCATTATCTTGGTTTATAATCGTGATTCGTTACACATGGGTGGACGGGACTCCAGTTTTTTAATTATCTTGGTTTATAATCATTACACATGGATGGATGGGTGGATGATGTGACACCTCATTTACCTGAGCTGTATACCTCATTCACCTGGGCGAGCAAATATCCAGCCTGCTACGCAGCGTTAAATACTGCGGGGGATGGATTATGAGCCGTCGGATCTGAAAGAAATTCAGATCCATCCACCCACCGCAGCATTCAATGCATATCAGGCTGTATATTGGCTGCCATTCACCTGGGCTGTAGAGGGCACCCAACTTATCCCTCACCTGGGTTTTGAGTGCACCTTACTTCAATATTTTTTGATTATTTTGGTTAATAATCATTACACATGGATGGATGGGCAGACGATGTGACGCACCTTATTTACGCAAGGCTTTATACCTCATTCACCTGGGCTGTAGAGGGCACTTTGATTATCTCTCACCTGGGCTTTGAGTGCACCTCATTTATCTTTTTTCAACAAGGTTTTCCTTTCAGTTGTCACTATCCTGTTGAAAGCAAGTGGTACTAATGGTGTAGATTTCAATTTCTTTAACTTGGTGAAAGTTTGAATCTGGTAGGGACTTATCCTTAACCTCCATGCTGATTTATATTTTACTGGGATCATCTATCACAGTACTGGAACTTGTATGAAAGGTTTTCTAACTCATGTTTGGGTGAGCAGAATGTAAATCACTCTTACTGCTGGTCCTGTCTTTAGTGGAGAACTACTTTTATGGATTTTTTTGGGTTAATTGTCAAGTCTAGCATAGTTCTATTAGAAACCTAGATCTATTAGGCACCAGGAGGCATAAAAAAGAAACCAAGGCCCAAACCTATCAGTGCTTAAAAGATCCAGGTTAATTTTATCTTTGATATTACGATTTTCAGCCTCTTTTTTTTGGGATCTTGGTGGATAAGAGTCAAGACTTCATCTTTTTAACAGAGAAACCAAGGCCCAAACCTATCAGTGCTTAAAATATCCAGGTTAATTTTATCTTGTACATTACGAACTGCAGCCTCTTTTTTTTGTATCTTGGTGGATAAGACTTCATCTTTTTATTGATTTTCTTGGTTTATAATCATTACACATGGATGGACTGGTGGATGATGTGATACACCTCATTCACCTGGGATGTAGAGGGCACCTCACTTATCTGTTGCCTGAGTTTTGAGTGCACCTAACTTCAGCTTTTTTTATTATCTTGGTTTATAATCATTAGACATGGATGGATGGGCAGATGATGTGACACACCTCATTCACCTGAGCTGTATGCCTCATTCACCTGGGCTGTATAGGGCACCTTGCTTATCTCTTATCTGGGTCTTTGAGTGCACTTCGTTTCTCTTTTTGAAACAAGGTGTTCTTCTGTCGAAGGCAAGTGGTACTAATGGTGTAGATTTCAATTCCTATAACTTGGTGAAAGCTCAAATCTGGTAGGGAATTATCCTGAACCTCCATGCTGATTTATAATTCTGGGCTCATCTATCACAGTACTGGAACCTGTATGAAAGGTTTTCTAACTCATGTTTAGGTGCGCAGAATGTAAATCACTCTTACTGCCAGTCGTGTCTTTAGTGACGAGTTACCTTTATCGATTTTTTTGGGTTAATTTTCAAGTGGCATATTTCTATTGTAAACCTCGATCTGTTAAGCACCAAGAGGCATAAAAAAGAAACCAAGGCCCAGACCTTTCAATGCTTAAAAGATCCGGGTTAAATTTTTTCTTTTACATTACAAACTTAGCCTTTTTTTCATAATCTTGGTTTATAATCATTACACATGAGTGGATGAAACTTCAGCATTTTTCATTATCTTGGTTTATAATCAGTACACATGGATGAACGGGCGGGTAATGTGACAGCATTTTTCATTATCTTGGTTTATAATCATTACACATGGATGAACGGGCGGGTAATGTGACACACCTCATTCACCTGGGCTGTAGAGGCCCGAGGGCACCTCACTTATCTCTTGCCTGGGCTTTGATTGCACTTAACTTCAGTTTTTTTTTTTTATTATCTTGGTTTATAATCCTTACACATGGATGGACAGGAAGATGATGTGTTGTGTGACAAACATTATTCACCTGAGATGCACACCTCATTTACTTGGGCTGTAGAGGGCACCTTGCTTATCTCTCAGCTGGGCTTTGAGAGCACCTCGTTTCTCTCTTTGCAACAAGGTGTTCTTTCTTATCAATTGTCACCATCCTGTTGAAGTTAAGTGGTATTAATGGTGTAGATTCCAATTCCTTAAACTTGGTGAAAGTTCAAATCTGGTAGGGACTTAACCTGAACCTCCATGCTGATTTATGATACTGGGGTCATCTATCACAGTACTGGAACTTGTATGAAAGGTTTTGATTTTGCAGGCATAAAAAAGCTTTCAAGGTAAACCGGAAGTTGTTGGAGATCAATAATAGCGGATGAACATGTATACTTCTTTTTTTTAAGTATGTATACGTATTACTTTCACAGATGGTACAGAGCTATGGTAATAGATCTCAGTCTTTTGGCTACTTCTTCCATGGACATAGGTTCTTGGCCAGCAGGTGAAGCTTCAGGCTCTTTTCCCCTCCTTCTGTTAGGGTATTCTCTTCTCTCAGGTGGGTCATACCTAGTCTTGAGTTGTCTTCCTGAGGCCCTCATGTTACTTTCCATATCTTCAGCATCATTAAACATGGCATCTAGGTCAGCTGACTTCCTCTCTGCTAAGTGAAGGGCAAATGAAACTTCAAATGCATCTGCATATGTTACCATGGCAGCTGGCTCAGATGGCTTAACAATCTCAGGAATCCTATGATAGAGCTTGCAAAATCTGCTGGTGAATTAAGTAGCTAAATTTGAATTAAAATGTCACAGTTTTTGTGTTTGGAATTTGGGCAATAGCCGCAGTTACTGGCTAAACTTGATATTCTGGCTCAATCAGGCTTTGATGGCTTACCTTGTTGAAATTTAAATATAGTTCAGATCTGTAATATTTCCTAAAATACTTCTTGCTGATTTATAATTTATTCACAGTGAATATGCAGAGATACATGAACAGAAATATAATAGAAGCATGCACGATAACACAAGGATTTTACCCTGGCAAAACCCTCTCAAGCTTGAGGGAAAAAACCAGTAAATGATCTTTCTTATTACCAAATGAATGAGCTAGGAGCAGATACAAATTTACCACAGCCACATAGGCTTACAACCATGAGAGTTTGCTGTCCAGATCTAGCTTTAAAGCTAGCTCAAATTCTGTTAAAAGTTTGCAGCCCGAAACCTGAAAACAAACTGTCCTTGCTGCAAAGATCCCACGAGCAGCAGAGCTTTCTTCTTCACTATGTCTTCAACAAGTATTCAATATCCCTTTGTAAAGTGCTGAGGAGTCTTATTAATAATAATTATTTCTCCATTACTCGCTATGGAACTCGTCTTCATCACTTAACTAAGATAACTCGTCTTGGTAACTCAACTTTACATGTAAACTTGACAACTCATCTTTGTAACTTAACTTACCAACTTGACTTTACATGCAAACTTTGTTAACTTGTCAACTCGACTTTGTCAACTCAACTTTACAGGCAGACTTTGTTAACTCAACTTGACAACTTAACTCTTTGACAACTCGAACTTGACAACTCAAGTCTTTGCAACTCGACTTTTCTACAGGCTTGACTCTTCTTCTTTCTTCTAGCAATCACAAGTCTTTCATGGCATCCATGGTTTCACGTGCCATCATTTGCATCTCATGTATAAGAAAGATAATACGTCTCAGGATGTGACCATCTGGTTCACCGTTCTCCACTCATGGTCAATTGCTTGCTTGGCCTAGGAGAACCTCATACACCACTTTTTTCTAGACAAGGCAATACCTCAACACATGAGGTCACTTGCTCTTGTCACAAATAAGACTAATGAGCAGTACTCTTGTCTTGGCTTTTGCTTATACAAAGCTCACAAGACTTTTTGCCTTGTCTCAAATAAGGCTTTTCTCCAAGTCTCAAGTCAGCCTACACAAGGCAGTCTTGGAGAATGACTCACTCTGCTGCAAACTTTAACATACCTTAGACAACTTTAAATTTATTCTAGGACATGGCCGCGATAAAAAACCTTGCATCGGTGACCCTGGTATGACAGTTGGCAATCATTTTATTTGTGATGCCACAGGCTAGAATCTTAGGGCTGAAAAAATGGAAAAACATGTATTGGGGCAGGCACATCTAATATTTACATTGGCATTAAAATATGCCATCTCTACCATTCAAAAGCCCAGATAGGCAACTTCTTAAGAAGCAAATTTGAGTTTCGAGTTATTTGAAAAAATTACAACCTTTTTTGAATTGTTTCTACTAAGGATTTTGTAAGAAGCCAATCTTGGAATGACAAGATTCCAAAAGTCAAATCAAATCCCTTGCAACTTCAAGTTGCAACAGCCACCAATCGAATGTTCTTTGGCCTCTGATAGGGTACATTTGGAAATGGTAGCCATTAGAAATGAGAACATCAGAGTATAAAGAGTAATGTTAAGGTGCTGAAATTATAGAGAATAGGACCATTTAATTGAAGATTGTCCATAACCAAAGTATAATAACACTACCAAATAGGTGTCAAATAGGTCATTTCCCAAGCAAGCACTAATAAGGGACAACAAAAACGAGAGCTTGTGTTAGGTTGGGATGGAGGTTGAAATGTGCAAAAGTATAATTGTGATTCTTGCCATGACGACAATCTGTGATTTTTTGTGGGACAAGAAGCTGTGATAAGCCAAGGAAAATGATTATGACATGCCACAAATGCAAAGGGGGTCCTTACAATGAAGATTATGCTTACCCAATTTGTAGTGACATGATTTGTTACTTAGTAGATAAATATTGAATGTCATCTTTTTCTCTTGAATTTTTTGTAAATATGGTTCGAATATTACATATTAATTGACAAATAATGATGTACAAAAATCTCATAGTCTCAAACAATGAAATAGTCCTTATAGGTATCTCCGCTCAATGGACTAAGATTGAGTAGAGAAACACTAGATGGAATCTTTTATGATTAGCACAAGAACACACTATATGATTGTAGAGGATGCCTCTCCAACAGATATTATCTTGCAATTTCTCTCTAATTGTATATATTACAAAGAATTAAGGAGATCTTGGCAGAAAGTATAGTGGGAAACCACACTGCTTACATGAAGTGGTTGCAAATGGAGATGGAAATTTGTAATCTTGGACAATTGGATGGAAATGTTGGATGATTGATTGGGAAACATTGGTCTGTATTATTTAGTCATATTAGCCTTAGATAACTACCCCTTCAACTATTGACCATTGATTGGGTGGAAATGGTTATTATATATAGTCATATTGGCCCTAGAACGTTGCCTCGTTGACCTGTTTTGACTCCATTAGTTCTCATCTAGCCACCTTGATCAACTCAATAATAAACATGTTGACTATGGAACCGCCTCAAAAAATTGACAACATCAAACACTCTTTTCGAAAAGCCAAGAGTGACGAGGGTTCAATTCATTTAGATAGTAGTTTCTCTCAGATTGAGGCACCAACGGATTGCAAGTTTTTAGGCTACAAACACCTATGCTTGTGAAATATCTTTATGCCTAAAATGTGTTGCAAGCAAGTCCTCTCCAAAATGATAACTTGTTGCATCAAGAGGCGCTCTACAACCCAGTATGGGGGAGATGTTTAGGTGTAAAGAGTTGTGTTATGTTACTTTATAAATAAATATAAAGTCGACTCTATAAATAATAATAATATTATAAAGTCGGCTTAATAGAAAAAATTATTAAATAACTATTACATGCATCGTTTCACGTGTGTGTGTGTCAAACTAATCAGTCAAATTCAATAATCAATAATTCAAAAAGAAGAAACACTGTGGGAGCAAATTACAGTGACAAACACATGTTTCATATTTCAAGTAAACGCTCTCTCTCTATTCCCGCCATCTTTGAGACAACTCCGAAAGGGTGACACTACCTTAGGTCATCTCTTTTACTCAAATTGAACTCTGATTTCTTTGTTTTCTTCTGTTATGAATTTTTTGTATGATGGCGAATTGTGCAAACCTATATGGGTGTCACCTTCTTCACATTGTTGCTTAGTTTTTCTATCTAGCGACTTATCAGTTTCTACCTTAACTCCACAAATGCCTTTGTACCTACAACATAAACACTAGTGGCATACACCTTCCCCTCACTCTCGAGCTTCACTCCCATACCTGCAAATGAAACCCTAAATGCAGAGTTTATCTTCTTAACCTATGAGACAACCTCACGTATGGATTTGTTGTTAAAGCCACATAAATTTAACAACAAATCCATACAAATTTCTCTTTTGAGAAATATTTAGTGCAATTTCGCATTGTCCTACCTATTTCAAGGTAGAAGCATTTGATATACGAATGATGACTTCCCATTTTCACCAGCGTAGATCCATCTTAAACCCAGATCTATCATGGGTTGAAATGGATCAAATCTCTTTCTGCAAACCTTTAATCTTTCCTCAAATTTTGCACTCTTAAAAGGGTTTTCACCTTGAGATTTGATCCCTCTCGTCACATGATAGATCTGGGGTTCAGATGGATCTATGATGGTTATATATCAACTAAAGTAATATAGAGTAATTACATACAAAATAAAGTAAAGTAATTGCATCGAGAGACACATTTCTACAACCCGAGTGGAGGGATGTGTCCGTCTGTCCCAAACAATATTAAATAAATGAACTAGAATGAAATTAAAAAAAAATCTTATGTTGGCTATAATTTTTTTTTTGAAGTCTCTCCTCAAAGAAGTTTGCACCTCAAGGGATTTGATTCCTCTCAGCGCTTTGTAGAACCATAATTAAATGGGTCTATACTAGTTATATACAAACTAAAGTAATTACATACAAACTAAAGTAATTACTTTAATTTTTTGGAAGCCTTCAAACGGCCTTAACAAACTGTATAAAGACGCAAGTCAAGTGTATCATTTGATTACATACAAACTAAAAGTAATTACTTTAAGTTTTTCAAAGCCTTCAAACGTTTGGCCTTAACGAAGTGGATAAAGAAGCAAGCAAGCAAATTGTTTAAAGTAGTCGTTATAACGTCTTTGGTTAGGGTTTTGTCTGCATGTATCTAATAAATTGTTGGACAAAGAGACTAAGCATCAATGTGATGAAGGTGACGCCCGTATAGAGGATAATTATATTGAAAAGGCTATGTTAACATAAGGGTAAGATTAAAAAGAAGGCTGGTTTGTTTCTCAAAGTAGATTTGAAAAAGGCCTATGATAGAGTAAGCTGGAGTTTTTTAAGATTAGTATTTATTCAGATAGGTTTGAAGTGGGATGCAGTCCAGTGGATTTTTGGATGTGTGTGCAACGCCAATTTCGCAGTACTCATTAATGGATCCCCATCTGATTTTTTCAAAAGTGGGAGAGTGTTAAGACAGGGATTTCCCCTCTCCCCTTTGTTATTTCTTCTGGTCGTGGAGTGTCTAAGCAAAATGATTTTGAAGGCCAGGGAAGATGGATCCTTCACAGGTTTTAAGATCACAGCTTGTCAAGTGATTAGTCACCTCTTGTTTGTAGACAATGTCCTTATCCTTGGTTCAAGCTCTTTAGGTGACTGGACCTCGCTCAAGAAGATACTTGACTCTTTCTGCAGAGCCTCGGGACTGGAAATAAACTTTCAGAAATCTGTCTTCTTACCCACTAACTTGGAGGACTCGGCTTTTCTACAAATTCAAAACCTGTTCGGTATCTCCTCCGCTTCTTTGGACGAAGGTTTCAAATACCTGGGATTTGTTCTAAAACCCAACAACTACATAATTGTGGATTGGCTCTGGTTAGTACAGAAAGTCGAGAAAATAATTTAACATTGGGCATATCGGTGGTTATCTCTAGGTGGGAGACTAGTACTTGTAAAATCGGTCCTTCAAAACATCCCGGTCTTCTGGAGCACTTTGGCAAAGATCCCTGCTTTTATAAAGAATAGGATCAGACAGCTCTTCACCAATTTTTTGTGGAAAGGGGCAAGAAAGCCCTCAGGCTACACTCTGGCCAGTTGGAGTTTGATTTCTAAACCTAAGAGTCAAGGTGGCTGGGGCCTGAGGGACTTAGATCTTTTCAATCAAGCTCTAGCAGCCAAGTCCTTGTGGAGGGCTTTGTTTCATAAAAGTTTGTGGGCTGAGGTGATTAGAAAGAAATACCTCAAAGGAATGGTGGTGGTCCCTTGGCTGCGAAAAGAACACCTCTCCTTCCCCTCTTCCTCCATCGTCTGGAGAAACTTACTGTCTGCTCTTCCAGTGATAAAAAATTGGATTGCTTGGAAGGTCGGTTCAGGGGTGAGGGTTCTAGTGGGCATGGACCCTCTCATTGGGGGAGGACCCGATTACATTTTGTCTGCAGAACTCCTCTCTCAACTCCACTGTCGGGGTCTTTTTTCACTTGCTCAATTACATAACGCTGGTGCTTTGCCAAGAACAGATAACAGGTTATGGCCCTCTGCTCTGGATTTAAATCTCCCTGACTTACTTGCTGACGAGTGGAATGCTTACACTCAGAACTTATTTCAAAGCGGCATCACCCTTTCAACAGAACCCGACTCCGTGATCTGGACTTGGAATAAGGTGGATGGCTCTGTGACTGTTCTTGAAGCTTATAAAGCCTTAGTTTCCTTGACTTCTGATTATGACTGTAGATGGTGGCATTCGGTGATATGGAAATACAAAATTCCACTAAAAATAACTCTGTTCATGTGGCTCTGCCTTTATAACAAGGTCCTAACAGGTGAAGAATATCGTAAAAGAGGGGGCATAGGTCTGTCGGTATGCCTGCTATGCTTAAATAGCGAGGAAACAGTTCAACATCTTTTCGTTGAGTGTCCCATTGCACAGGAGTTGTGGTTTTCGATTTGCAGGTCCTTGAAACTCAGTCAGAATTGGCTGCTTCGCTTTCTGGAAGATAATTTGAAGCAGTGGCTCCTAGGCAACCCAAATTCTGCTTCGGTTCCTTTCTTCGTGACATGGGGTTTATGGCTTTTTCGGAACTTGATCTTGTTCGAAGGAAATAGACAATGTATGGTGGAGGTGGGTAACAAGGTCCTCTCAGCAATTGCCGAATACGCCTCCATCTCTGGTAATAACAAAGTCAAAAATTTAATAAACCCAGTTTTTTTTGGGAATTCACCTGTTGGTTTTTTTGACGGGGCAGCCAATTATGGACATTGTGGGGTTGGAGTGGTATTAAAAACAACTTCTTCTCACTGCTATAAAGGACATCTGAAGGTCGGTTTAGGAACGAATATTAAAGCTGAACTGTTGGCTCTTTGGGGACTTCTTAACTTGAGCCTGCATTGCGGGATTATCTCTCTGTTCATCTTCGGAGACTCAAAAGTAATGGTGGATTGGTTCAATGGAGAGGCCAACCTGACTGTTTTGATTCTCCAGGACTGGAAGAATAGGATACTGTCACTTCGACCCAGCTTCTCCTTTATCAAAGCTCTTCATATCCATCGAGAATACAACTCACAAGCCAATTCTCTGTCCAAGCAGGGTCTCTCTGGCCAATTGGGTCTCTTGCAGGTTGAAGAATTTGATGAAGACTCTTTGATTTCTGCTTTCTCCATTTCACTTTTCTGGAAAATCACAGCTCTGTGACCACACTTTAAGAAGACTGTCATAATTTTGTGAGCTCTGTTTTACTACACCTGTTGCTTTGGTCTACTAGTAAGGTTTTTCTGTCTTCAGATTTTTAGTATGTAATAGGTCTTTTGTGATATTTCTGTAATTAGAAGAATGAGAGAAGTACACAGTAAATGTGCTCTATACCATGTGGCATGTAGCAGTCTAGACTATAGACTTAGCTATATATTATTGTATCCAGAAAGATCTATTGATTCAATATGAATAACATAGACCTGCTTTTTTTCTGTGGAAAAAAAAGGTTGTCTCATAGGTTAAGAAGATGAACTTGTCTGCATTTAGGGTTTTGTATGCAGGTATGGGAGTGAGGGGAAGGCGTATGCCGCTAGTGTTTCTGTTGTAGGTACAGAGGTGTTTGTGGAGTTAAGGCAGAGTCTGATAAATTGCTCGACAGAAAGACTAAGCAACAGTGTGAAGAAGGCGTCACCCATATAGGTTTTGCAGAGTTTACCGTCAAACGAAAAATTCGTAACAGCGAAAACATAGTTCAATTTGAGCAGAAGAGATGACCCTTCCGGAGTTGTCTCATAGATGGCAGGAATAGAGAGAAAGCGAGCTTACTTGAAATCTGAAACATGTGTTCGTCGCTGTAATTTGCTCC